>MU846390.1:11428-31115 GCA_030867225.1 Colletotrichum caudatum
CCCCCCCCCCCCCCCCTCCCATCAACTCGAACCACACCATTGGCAACCTTTGACAGGACTGACTCGGGAGGGGAAGTTTAGGCGGCAAAACGGTGGGAAGCTTACAAAATAATCAACTCGACTGCATTGCCGAATGTGACGTTGAGGAGAGCGCCGATGGTGTCGCCGAGCTTGCTGGCGACGGACTCGGTGGCGTGGCTGAGCAGGCCGGCGAGCGGGATGATGGCGATGGCGTTCATGGCGAAGACGAGACCCGGGTTGAGGTTAAGGGCCTCGACGACGATGCCAATGGGCACGAAGATGAGCAGCACGTTGACCCAGCTGTGGAACAGGATCATCTTGGAGGTGAGGTAGAAGCGGGTGAAGACGGACGGCTTTTGCTTCTGGTCGGAGGGTGTGTTGTTGCCTTTCTCCTGCGGGGAGGAGACGTCGGCGTCGCCTAGGACAGGCCCCTGCCTCGAAGTTTGCGTTGCGGCGACATACTCGGTGGTGCGGAGGCTGGTCTTGTCGGTGATGTCGTCCGGGTAGCGGGGGGGCGAGCCGGCGGCGCCATGGTTCCTGCTGGCGGAGGGAGCCGTGGTGGAGGTTGTGTTGTTGGAATCTCGCTGAGCGGCGGGAAAGGTGGACGACTTGCCGGGCAAGTTGCGAGTGAGATTGGTATCTATGTCTGCGGGTCTAGCTGCGTCGTGTCGAGGATTGGAAGGGCTGCGACGGGCGCCATGCGCGGATCCAGGTGCACCAGAGTGTCTGCTGTCTATACTGGGGGAGTCAGGGGAGGCGTTCTTCATCGAAATAGATGACCGGACACTCGTGTCTCGGCGGGAGGGCGACGGATGGATGGGATATCTATTTCTGGTGTCGAACGAGAGCTTAGTCAAGTAGTTATTTATTCACTTGTTTGCTCGAAAGAGGCTGAAGCGTGCGTTTCGAAGACTAGCTTCGGGGAGGAGAGTGAGAAGTGCGGTCGGTCGGTCGGTCGGTCGGTCAGTCTATAAGAGCAAAGAGATGAAGGAAATCCGAAAGGGAACGCGGTCGGACGTGACGAAGACGAGGGATGGTTTAAATGCTTGACGAAGCCAAGCCGTGGTCGAGGGAGGGAGAGAGAGAGAGAGAGAGAGAGAGAGAGAGAGAGAGAGAGCAAGTAAGTACCTAGGTAGTGGGCATAAGGTAAAGGCAACGTCGCAGACCAGACCACGGACGGGGGGCGGGTCTGCAGCACGCCTAATCCTTATCCCGTCCTTGCAGCGGTAGGCTTTCTCGTTGCCGCCGTCCCAACGATTTCTCTCGGTAGGGTAGCTGCTAGGCAGGTGAGCCAGGTACCTGTACTTAGGTATCTACCTGTCCACGGTGAATAGATCCTTAGGTAAGTCGGGACAGGTACGTACCGAGATATGTACACGCAGACCGACACTCAGAGAGGCAGACAAACTGCGTAATCAGACAGACAGACAGACAGGAAGGATACCTATTCATCCGTATCTCAGCGCAAAACAAGCTGGGACCCACGACAGGAGAAACAAGCAAGCAAGCAAGCAAGCAAAGCAGGGAGTCCCTGTCGGCACGCTTGGCATGTCCGGGAACCAATCGCCAACGGCGAAACGTCCTAGTGGATGAACCGCCGATGGTGTCGAGCGAAGCTCAGTGCCAGATACAGTAAGTGGGTTCCACTCTGAGCGTAAGTCCGTCTCTCGGCTCTCTCTCTCTCTCTCTCTCTCTCTCTCTCTCTCTCTCTCTCTCTCTTTGTCCACCTACTCTCCCTCATACCCTCTTGGTCCTCTTTTCGTGCTGCCGCCTCGCCTTCTCTGGCCGGTCGAGTGATGGGAATTGATGCTGATCTCTCCTGCTGTTTTGCTCTCCCCGAGAGGTGGAAGGTCGGTGATCAGCAATCAGCAATGCGAACGGTGTCATTTGGTTGGCCAAAGCGCAGCCTCAAAGTAGGCCAGTACAGTATGATGAAGTGCTTGCTCCTCGTATTCCATGTCTTCATATGGAGTACAGTACGGACACAACAACCTTCTGTCTGTTGCAGGTTGTCGCAGCATTTCTCAGAGTTCCTTCTCGTCAGGGGATCGCATCCATCCTAGCCCGTCAAGCTTTTGCCATGGAAAACCGGTGTGTATGTCGCACCTGTTGTCTTGGCACTTGAGACTCCGTACAGGTACAGGTACGTAGTAGTGTACTCCTCCGTACATACTCCGTACGAATAGACAACGATGGCGGGCCAGTCTGGACCCCATCCATACATGCGTGCATGGATGTATACACACACCTATGTACACGAATTGCATCCTGTCACTCGTCCCGCCCATCCACAATCGTCATTGTCATCATCGCCTTCATCATGCTACCATGCATTTCGGACTGCCAACGGCAGATCCCCAGCACAGCAGATACATACTATGATATCACAGCCTGCCAATCCGCTGCAGGGGGGGGGGACTCTACTCTCCCTTTTCGGGGGTTGCCTCCTCCTCAATCAACCCGCCTTCCATTGTCGTCCGTCTAGCCAACTGTCTATCTGTATGTAGTATACATACGATTACGTGTCTAACTGTCGTACCTAGGCAGTGCACCACTAGTGTAAAACATCACTACCTCACCCAACCCTGCCTGAAAGAATCCCGGTGGATCCGCGACTGGGAAACTATCAAACTAATAAGCATCAACCTACACCAAACTGCAGGGGAAGACTGACTCGACGGAAAATGGGATGGGATTTACTCTCCTTTGATACCCTCCCCCGTGACCTCCCATATCCATCCATCCATCCGCCCATCCCTGCCCTGCCCTCGCCTCGACATACATAGTTACATACTGAGGTAGGTACTAGTACGGAGTTACACTCACCATAGCAGTGGTGTGTACTCCGTACCTATGCTCTTCTGACCAAACTTTCCCTCCCCTCCGCTCGGATGTGGCCCCCGAGCAGAGCCTCAGAAGGTCACTAGAAACAATTCCTGCCACCAGACCGTAGTATTCGTGAACTACTTTATACATGCAGAGCAAACTCACATTGCCCGACATTCGCTCTCTGGGTACGTCCGGGGAGATAAAGAAAAGAAAAAAATTAAAAAGGCAAGGAAGGGGAAAGGAAGCAGGAGGGGGAAAAAAAGGAATATGGGCAACCTCCATTGCAACAGCCCAGTACGCATCAACTCCATGTGGACGAGGTATGAGAACCTACGCCACATTGACGTCCGCCCATCCCAAACACTGGAAACCAGAACTGTTCGAGCCTCACTCCCTTCCGAGAAACATTCATGGGGCCGGAGTGGGGGGTGCCTCGACCGGATGAGAGTGAAAGAGAGGGAACCAAGCGTTGGCCGGGCTCTCACACCAGCGCCCTACCCGCTCGAGCCTCATCGGGCGCAGTGTGCTGCTCTCACTGGCTCCCACCTCCCTTGGGAAATCTTCAGATTGTTCAGAAACAGAGAAACCCGCGAGCGGGCGTGTATTACCTGTATGCCCTCACTCGCAACGTGCGCCAAGAACTCGCCAAGGATGGCCGAATCCAGATGATGGGCTGGGCCCAACGAATCGCGTATATAGATCTCGAAACGGGAGACAGGATACCGAGAAACGGTCCCATCTCTCTCTCTCTCTCTCTCTTCCACGATCAATGCGTTTTTGCGTGTTTTGTGTGTCGTCTTGCTGCCGCCGAGAGGGAAGGAAGGAAAGAAACAAAGAAACAAAGAAAAAAATAAAATAAAATAAAAAGTTTAAGAAGTCTCGCCAAAGGCGGGGGACCCGACAACGTGTTTTTGGTCGAAAATGAAAACCATCACCATCACAACCACAATACGCATACATGTACACACTGGGAGAACACCCAATACTCGCCAGGCCGGTTCCACCCCAGTGGCACGCTGCTTGCTGGTCGGGGATCATCCCCGTATCTCTTGTTTGACACCCCTTGGGAAATAAACACAAAAAGTTCTGGTCATCTCGACGCGAGAATCGACCTTCTCGCGCGGTCGTGTATGTCGCAAGCTCTGTAGCAGAATGGCGTTCCACCCGGCTACTTGCGCCCTCTACGAAGTCTCGACCACCACAGCGTTGCGAAGATGGAGATAGAGTCATGCCCGCTCTTTCAACTATCTACCTTGGGTAGGTAGTATACGCTCAGGGCATATCTCTACACACACACACACGCACTCTTTCTCTCTCTCTCTCTCTCTCTCTCTCTCTCTCGGTGCACGGAACCACGACTCCAAACTCCCAGTCTTTCGCGAAGCTTTTCCTTCCAGCCGAACGAAAAAGAACAAGAGAACAAAAAGGGGGGAGGAAAACCGTTTCCCGCCTTACTTTTCCCCTTTAGCTTCCCTTTCCCCCCTCCCTCCCCCCATGACCATGAACACGGCAAACCTCTTTCCATCCGACCTAAATGCACCCTTCGGGTACGTTTGGTCTGATCCCCTTCGGATTCCATAATCTAATTGTGACTTCTGCAACCTCCCCCCGCGAGGTCTGCGACGCGGTGAATTCTTCTTCCTTCTCTTCCTTTTGTCTTTGCAAGCTCGTCTGGAAGAGACCTTTTCGGTCCCCCTTCGAGCTCATTGGGCAATGCGGAAGGAGGGAGACGTTGCTCCTGAATTCTATCTCAACCTCGTCCTCCGTGGGGGAACTCCTTGGGAGAGAGAATATGGCGAACGGGGCGCCCGAAAGACGCGTCACCCAAAACCGTTCCGAAAAACACGACCTAACTGCACGGGGGATGGGGGGGGGGGACGCAAATTCAGCTCGAGCTTCCAATTTGCTTGCTCTGTCTACACATATTCAGATTTAATTTGCCAGCCTTAATCTACACTCAGCACCCATCCATGAATACGAGCAAGCATTGAGAAGATGCGAATACTAACCACTATTTTGTAAGCCGGCGCACGCACGCGCGTCCGGGAGTGACGTCATTTTTAACCTTGTATCGGTGGATAAGTTGACGCCTGTGATTGGCTCGCTCGAAGTATGACTGGTCTACGTAGTAGTCCGCCGCGCCACGCTCAGCCACAGGATGCACGCATGCATGCAAGGAGGGGCTGGGGCGCAGGCGACCGACCCAGTCACATCACATCCAGACGCCGCCGGCGGAGTCGGTCCAAGCAAGTCCAGCACCAGAAACGAAGAGCCCGACATCATGAACTACACTTTGACCGCTGGCCCTCTTGGCCACTGCCTAGCCATACAGCGAGCGGGTCATCCCGTCATCAGCGCCGTTGGTCCCATCGGGTCTCGTGTGGCGCGTTCTTGGCTGGCTCATGCCACTCGTTTCCTGTTGCTTGCCTAGGGAAGCAAATTACATAGTAGTAGCTGGAGAAAATGACTTCATTCTCACATGGGGGGGGGGGGGTGCGCTGTCGGTGATTTATTTACCACTGGAGGATACAACTCATCATGTTTCTGTTATCAGTCGCTATGCGTCCTGTACCGACCGACAGGTAGCGCTGCATGTCAGCAGCTTTCGTTAGGTACACGACGCGCCGCATACTACGTGACACGCTTTCACAAGTCAAGATCCGTTCTGATTCTGCCCTCTGCTTCCCCATCTTCTGTATTCCTGGTACGCCTTTGCCGCCGCCAACAAGTAACCGGGGTCGCCGGGGTGATGCCATCAAATTAAGAGGGAAAATGTTGGGTTAGGCCAACCACGGAAAAAAGTGCCTCCTTATACGAGGCAATAAACACACCAATCCCCCCGTCTGTGCCGAACAAGATGATAATGATAAAAGACCCCCCCTCCCCCCATCTCATGAACCGTCGTCAACCGACGTGATTAAAACCAACAACAAGCTTTCCCTATTTAAGCAAAGAGAGGGAAACCCATGAAAGAAACTCCTTCCGCCGTTCTATGCCCGTTCGCCAACAATGCAGCAGACGGTTGAGACAACCATGAACATCTGACAATGACGCCAAGCAACCAGACTGGTCTCCTCTTGGCTTAGTATTCACACATTATAGCCTCAAACTGTGTAGGGAAAGAGGGGGTAGGGGTAGGGGGAGAGAAGGTTGAGTGTTTCGTATCCATCGTCTCAGCGCTCAACTTGTCGAGCGGCAGAGAGGCTCATCTGAGACGACCGGGTACCGCACAACGGTCTAGATTTCGAAATAATGGGCTGTGAGCAATCGAGAGCACCGAGCGTGTCCTATCTCTCGTCGCCACCTCTCGCTTTGCCGCGTCGCCGGAAGAAATCCATCACTCTTTTCGCGGCTCCGCTGCTGCCTTGGTGCCCGGCGTAGTCTGCGTCTGTAAATCTCTTATTATTTTTCTGCAACAAGCCGGACCGGCCGTGTCCGCGGGGGGAGCTGGACTGCTGTTGTCGGTCGTAGCCATCCGACTCGGAAAATCCGCTGCCGTGGTATGGTGCGCTCGACTGCCTTCTTTGCTGGTAGCCATTCTCAAACGACGATTCCGAACCCGTGTTGAGAGCCGCACCCTGTTGCATATAGCCCGGTACAGCGCTGGGTTGCCCGATTGGGCCCATATGCTGCTGCTCCTGCTGCTGTTGGTAGCCTTGTTGCTGATTCTGCCAATCTTGATGCTGAAGCTGCGGTGCCGAGCTGAAGCCGGGAGGCTGTCGGTACCCCTGGTCGTGACCACCGTCGTAGCCCCGAGATTGACCTTGTTGATCCACGTACCGTCCATGCTCATCGACCTCGGGAGGGTCTTGAATAGGCAGGTCGGGCTGAGACTGAGGCTCCGACGGCGGCCGGTCGTAGTCCCTGCCTAAGCCAATGGCCCTCAGCGAGAAGGACTGTGGGATCAACGATGAAAATATTCTGTTTGGCTTTTCGTGGGAAGTCTGGGAACCGGCGATGCTACCGCTTCGCTTCTTTCCGAAGCTCCGGGAGAAGGAGTGTCTCGACGTCCTAGAGTCTATCGAAGGGCGGGGCTGACCTTCAACCGGCATGTTGTTGGGCATGCTGACCGGAGGATACTTCCGGCTCTTGTCTGCCATCTGAGACTCGGGTCGTTTACTGCGGTTCTTACCCCCAAAAATGGACCCGTTGCGACCCAGCAGGGAGCCGATGGTGTTGGAACGCTTGTGTCCGTGAGCCCTGCCGTCGCTCGACTGAGGCGGAGTCTGCGTCTGGCTCTGGCTCTGGCTCTGGGTCTGGCCTTGGGCAGCTTGCTGCTCTGGGGCAAATCCTGCAACCTTGGCAAACTTTGAGGGTACGCTGACACCGGGCCTCCCCATAGCCTGAGGCTGCTCCTGGGAGGTGGGCTGTTGAATCCGGCCTTGGGCATTGGTGCCAGCAACGGCGGGGGGGATTGGCTGGCCGTACGATGCGCGGCTCCCAGCCCCCAGTCCCATAGAGCCCGATGCCATCGAGTTTCCTGTCTGGGGTCTGCCGGTCGCCGGTGTGCTCGACGTTGAGGACAGGAACACATTGTCGGACGTCGAGCGGGTTTCGCGCGTTGGCCTCGAGGGAGCCGCTGCTGTGTTTCGATGCGAGCTTGGCGGGCGCGTATTCTGCCGGCTGGACCTGTACGAGTCTCGCGAGACGGGAGGGTCTTTGGGGAGAGGCTTCTCCTGAAGTGCCTGGCCATCCGCGACCTCCACCGGGCCTTGACTGTTTGAGCGCGCCCGGGATTTGCTGCCTGACGGCGCCGCCTCGCCCCTTTGAGTCTGTGTTGTCGGCGCCACGTATTCGACCTGCACGGTACGACGCTTGTTGTCCTTGTGCTGCTTCGCAATGGCGGCTGCCTCGGCATCCGTATCGATCTTGGCATGCTTGCTTGCCAGTCCTCCGACCGAAGTAGGGGCATTTGCCTTGGTCTTGGAGGCCTCGCGAACCGATGCGCTACGCCCAATGCCGGGTTCCTCTCCAAAGTCCTCTGAGGGCACGGTTGTATTCTGGATCTCGTTCGGCGTGGTAGTGCTGCTGGTGATGAACTCGACGACGTGAGCGTACTCGTTCAGCCAGCTATGACGGGCTACCTCGAACAAATCCGCACGTTTCCTTGGGTTGGGAACCAGTATTCTCCGAAGAAGATCGCGAGCGTGAGGGGTTACGTATTCGGGGAAGGTGAGGGGGGTGTTGACGATGTACTTGTATAGCAGATTGATGTTGTCGCCCTCGGGATTCGCAGGGTCGTCGTCGAAGGGGAGGTAGCCGGCCAACATCGCATACTGCTTCAATTAGTTTCTTGAATGACAGCGCTTAAAAATGATTTACTCACCAGAATTACACCGCAGCTCCACACATCGACCTTTCGGCCAGTGTACAGAGAATCACTGACGACGAGTTCTGGAGCAGCGTAGCAAGGACTGCCACAGCTAGTCTGCATGAGGTCACCCTTCCTCGAGCCATTGGTCTTGACTCTGTCCAGGCCCAACTTCTTGACAAACTCGCGATCGCCGAGATTCAGCTCCTCCTCTTCGGAAAGCTCTTCATCGGCGTCGAATGTGTTGGCAAAGCCAAAGTCGGTAATGATGATGTTGCGGTTCCGGTCCAAAAGCAGGTTTTCCAACTTGAGATCTCTGTGGACGATACCCTTCTTGTGCAGATAACCGACACCGGAGACAAGCTGGGCGAAGAGTCTTCGCGCGGCATTGTCCTTGAGATATCGGTGGTTCAGGATATAGTCGAACAGTTCACCTCCAGAAGCGTACTCGAGAATGATACCAATATGCCTCTCGGTCTCGACCATTTCATGCAGGCGAACAATGTTGGGGTGGGAAATGCCCCTAAGGATGGCGATTTCACGGTAAATCTTTGCCAGCCTGGAGGGGTTGTTGCCCACACTGTCTCGCTTGATCAGCTTGATTGCGACCTATCCCGGTTTCGTTAGTATAGACTCCAGGGGGGTTCGTAGCGGGTCGTAGACTCACTTGCACACCGCCATCGTTCTTCCAGCCGAGTTTGACTTTGCCGAACTCGCCCTCGCCAATCGTGTTGCCGAGGATGTAGTCGCCGAATCGAACGACTTTTTCACGCTTCCCCGAGTGATCGTGCCGGCTTCTGACCCCCCGTCTGCCATCATCGTGATCAAGCATCGCAACGACGGGGGGCGGTGCAGCATCATCGTGTAATGATCCAATGTGAGCAGGTTGGGCCTCTGCCAGTCGCTCCTTTTCGCGGGCGACGTCGATTTCGGGCTGAGAAATCACCATTCTATTCAGAACCTCGCTCGCTTCGCGTGAGGGCTGCTTGGGAGACGCAGTTGTCTGGGGTGGTGCATGTGACCGGACGGGAATGACGGTCGGCTGGCTTCCAGGCCTGTTCCCAGTAGAACGGTGAGGTGAATCGGGCGCCATTTGCTGATGCGATCTTCTGCTGCGTGACGCGGACCCGTCGTCGGAGTAGGTGTAGTCGGCATTGCCGTTTGTAGCATCTGCTTGACCGCGGCGCGGTGAGGAGGTCGCCTTCTCAGCAGCATGTTCGCGTCTCTTTGTGGTCGCGGCGGCCGCTGCACCCGAGTAGTTCGTCGAAGACGTTCGAGGGGGGGCAATGGGAGGCATGTTTTTCCGTTGTTCGGATGAAGACTGGTAATCTGGGGAGGAAGGCGCGACGGCGACGGGACTGGCGGGAGCCGCTCGGGACGTCATGGGCAAAACGAGGTGCGGACTATTTACAGACGCGCCGAGTTCGCTTGATCGGCTCGAAGGGCGGTGTACAGGTAGGAGAGAGGCAGTGCTGTTTTGCAGATTGGCATTGTACGCCTCGCGGGTCGGCTCCGGGTCGTTCGACGTGTACTGGCGGCTGCTCAATGAGGCTGCGAGTAGAGGCGGTGATGCCAAAGCTGATGTCTCATGGGCAGGCTGCAAAGCGGCCGAGGACATACTCCAACGACGCAGGAAACGAAAGCGCGCAGAAAATAGAGTTCTGCCTTGGGGGGGGGGGGGGGGCGTCCTAGTTTGTTGTGTTTTGTTTCGCAGATGCCGCTAAGAATAAGTCGGTCTGCGATGTTGGTGCGTTTTTGGGGAGTGGAGGAGCCAAGGGAGGCTGGCTAGCTGGATTGCTGGCGGAGAATGCAGAAGCGAAGAATCCGTAAGCGATAGATTTCCCCTTTTCTGTAGAGTTGCTCGCTGGGCACCAGGTTTCAGGACGTAGGAAGTATTGAGCTGCAGGAATTAACTCGTCCAAATTTGGGATGGGACGGACAAGCCCGATTGGAGCTTCAGTATTATGGTCCTTGGATAGGCCGTGTCGTCGGTCGACTGTTTTACTGTACCAATGAACCGGGCCAGTCTATATCATGGTATGAGCGGAAGGAGTCGCTTTTGTTTTACTTCCCTGGCCGGGAGCTGCGATGATTTGTTGCTTACTGTAGTATTGCAGCTCGACCCAGACGAAATGTGTCGGCGACAATCGTCTTTGGGGAGGAGGGGGGGATTGAGTCAATGCTGCAGCAGCGACCGCTGAGAAAGGACGCGCGACAAGGGGGGGGCGATCGCGCAGTGCACGCGCTGTTGTGAACGAGCTGTGCAGCTTTGAACTTATGCCCTCTTGTCTTTCAATCTTGCCCTAGACGCCGTCTAAAACCAAAAAATGGTTGCAGACAGTAGGTGAGATGAGTGAGCCAGTACAAGATAGAGAGAAGAGAGGGAGATGAAGGGGGGCAAAGAGTGTGAGCCGGAGGCAGCAGGAAGCTGTGTCGGTGAGGTGACCCCAGTCAAAGGGAGGAAGAGGCTGGCCGGAATCTGGTGGGAAGCCGATGTGTTGTCAAACAGCCCCTTTGTCAGCCCAATTGAGGACGTCCGGCCTGGCTGGAGTAGCAATAGGCTCGGAAGATGCAGGACGACAATAGCGACAACAGGAATGGGCGCGCGGACCCTGGTCTGTGTATGTGTGGAGGACTGTGTCGATGGACGAAGGTGTCGATGGCGCGCTTCTCTGCCTTTGGTGGGATCGAGTCTAGCGGCAGACTAGGTATCGAGGCAAAGATGGATCGGTGGTGGTCGCGAAAACACCACAAACGAAGACCGACCAGACGACGAACGAAGCAGGTACTTCGTCCTATGAAGTCGGGGTATTCGAACAGGAGGTGGGATAAGGCGAGGGGAGGGTCCAAGTTGGAGAGGAAGCGAAAGGCGGTGGGAGGTGCGAGATGGGAGGAGGAGGAGGAGGGCACAGTTCGATTGGAGGCGACCAGAACCAGATGAGTGAAAGACAGGCGGGATTGGAAATGGGCCTTGTCTTGGCTTTGGGCAAGGGAGGGAGTGAGAGAAAGAGAGAGGGGGGGGGACAACAAACGGAACGGTCAGACTCTCTTCGTTTTCGTTGGAGTAAAATTGACGAGATGAGACTTGGGACGAGCCGGTTGCAGGACGCCCGATATTTGGAACAGCGCAACGCGGATCACGACGAAAGAAGCAGCCCAGCCCAGCCTAGCGCAGCCCAGTCCAGTACATGGAGCAAAGCAGAGAGAGAGAGAGAGAGAGAGAGAGAGAGAGCTCGAGCGTGCGTGGGAGTCCTGGAGCAAGAGAGAGAGATTGCAGTGAGCGGGCGTGCGGGCGGGCGGCCGAGCGAATGAGCTGCCTGTCGTGGTTGAATCCAAGGTAGGTCCTCGGGGGTATCTTGTACTTGCAGGGGTGAGATGTAATGCAAGTACAAAGTACCGCCTTCACTTAAGTGAAGGCGGAGACGTACGTGGGTCTGGAGAGGGGGAAATGCGGGAAAAAGGGAGCGGCGGCGGTAGTGTACATGCAACCTACCTAGAAGCGGATGCAGGTACCAGATACTCGCTAATATCCGGTAATGCTGCCCACCGCCGCTGCAGCATGCAACCGCGACTGCGACAGCCGACTGATTGCTACGATGGCTAGGTAGGTGGGTGGGTAGGTAAGTCAAGCATTGGTGCAGCTGCCGTCAAGGCTGGCAATTACTCACCGGCTGCGGTGCAAGTGGAAGCAGGGTCGCAGGAGACTCAGGAACGGGTTATGCAGCCGCAAAGGTTCACCCGGCGAGGATGGCTGCTGCCAGTGCCATGTCGACGAGACGGGAGAGGAGAGGAGAGGAGATGGAGCCGAGTCGGGCTGAACGAACCTCGTCAAAAGTGAGCTGAGCCGGGACGATGGACAGGGGAGAAAGCTATGCATCTTCGATCCGCACCGCCGTAAAAGGTTATCAGCTTCGTGCTACCGCCTCAACTGAGAGACTTGGTTGGCCGTTGCCGCTCAGACGGTACAGGCAGAAATGGGGAAATGCCGCCTTGTAGCCGACTGTCCAAGCACCACCACCTCGGCCAGGTATTCAGAGGGGTGGCGTGTGCCGGGAGAATGGACAGCCTGCTGCTTGTTGTTGTTATTATTGTTTCTTTTCTACCTTGGAGGAGAAGGGTTATCCAATCCAGCTTGGTCAATTCCTTGGTTCCGTGACCCCTCCCAGGGTATTGACGATTGGTTACGGATGCTCGTCCCCGATGATTTCTTCCATGTATCGGTACTCGGAATGAATTGGTCTTCCCTTCCGTCACTGTCGAGAGAAGGCCGGCATGCGGAGAAGAGGCTTCTCGACGGGAAAGGTGGACTTTCGGAAGCGACGGCCGGTGACGGCAATCTGAACAATGGGCTTTTTTCATTTTTTTCCTTTTTTGTTTCTCTATATTTCCCGGTCCAGACTACCCAATGTAGGAATTGACGAGTCTAATTTGTTACAGCCTGGCCTGTCTGAGTTCGGGTCTCAGCCAAAGCATGAGCTTGTGTAGGTCGGAGGTGAGTTGTGTTAGTGTAAGACTGTAGGCTTTCCACAACAGCCGGAAGAAACGTGGGCTGCCGCTGGCGCGGTTCCTGAAATTCGGGGCCAATGATTGGCGTGTGCATTGGCTTTGATAATGGGTAGTAGGTATTGGGTCCCCCGCCGGTGAATTTCGAAGGGAGCGCCTGGAATTCAATATTGACCACCTTCGAGCCCGGCGCAAACAAGGTTGTCGGTCGTTGACTCGAGCAGACGCAGTAGTACTTTGTATCTGTACATAGTGGGTAGGTAGGTAGGATGTGGAGCGTCGGGAGGGAAGTGCCCGGCGACCTATCCGTATCTTAGGTAGGTAGAAAGAGATGAAGGTGGGCGAGGAGGCGGGCCTGATGATGAGACAGAAGGAAGGAGAGGTGCAGATACGGAAAACCCAACATGTGAGCATTCCTTCCTTCCTTCCTGCCTTGGCTACCTACCTACCTCATTCTGGTAATTGACTACCTAAGTACGGATACCTTAGGCAGGTACATTTCCTCTTCTCACCCGACCAAGACTTTACTGTTGCTTATTCCTGCAAGCATTTCTTGTCCGTCATCTTACCCTCTCCAAGTCCCACCGTCTCCACGACTCAATTTCTGCCAGTCACTATGGCTTCCCTAGCCTCAAACTTCCAAGCCGGCGTCCGAACCCCGCCTCTCACCAAAATTCGGCCGTCGACCTTGACTTCTGCCTCGGCAAAGTCTTGTGCACGAGCAACGCCAATCCGAGCGAGCCAGCATCAAGCCTCGACGCCGCAATCCACCAACTCCCGCACCCAGATGCCCCAGCGGGAATACAACTCCATGTCTGGTGCCATGTGCTTCAACCCTCGAGATGTCATGTCACTTCAACAAGGGTAGTCATCGAGCCCGCACCGAGTCTGCTTGGCATTCGCCCATCGATTCTCTTGTCTTCCTCTCTCTCGTCCGGCAGCGATGAGGGAAGCAACACCTTGCCTTGGCCATCCAACAGCATCACATCGTCCTCCAAACCCAGAGTGCATAACAACACCATCGAGAATTAGATACGATGCATAATGCAAATGCGTCCAGCTTCGACAAGCTTGTCATATGTAGACGGTGAGTGCTTGTCCGAAATTCAAGGTCAGAACGCCTGTCGGCCTGCATTGATCTCTGCCCTTTGCTCATGCAGTAGTCGCATCACGATTAACATCTATGTCAAAGTGGTCATATCCAAACAAAACGTCCCTCATCCCTGCTCATCAGCGCGCTGGCCATCCAGGCGACAGGGGCCAGGATGAAAACATGGACAAGGGTTCTTGCCATTCTCGCTTATCATCATCAGAAGCACCCGCTGCTGCAGGCGCTAGAGTCAATCAGTGTTCGTTCGCAAGCGATTTGGATTTCGTCTGATCCGTTTCTATCCTGACTGTACTATGTAGCCCGTTCCGACGTGGCGCTTCTAGTCAGTGAATCGCATAGGTATTCTTTCACTACAGGGACAACACGTCACGAAATGGGGTTTCTTCTGCGCTCCACCATCCACGACGCGATTATGCAAAGACAGGGTCCATCTTGTTTGCTGTGGCATAGCAGCATAGGCTTGCTTGTTTTTGCAATTAAGGCCGCAGCGAGGTCCCTTGCATTTACGTGTCAGTATGCATTTCTTCAACTACTGTCCAGAGCCTTACTGGCTGGCAGCCGGTGTTTGCGAGACCGGACGGCTAACTTCCCCTTGCCTTCACAGATCTGATGTTTGCGCAACGAATTTCGTTCAGCTGCTGACCTCCCCACGCATCCATTTCGAAGCCGTCACTGCATATCTCATCTTCGCCGCCTTATGCGCACCAGCCCGCCCGAACTCATATGCCTGACATTGACTTACGTGTAACAGCATCCCTTGACTCAATCAAGTCAGTCGCCTTGGTCTTTTTTGCTCCGGATGTTATGGCAAGCGTTACCTGGTAGTTTTCATAGCATTGACGACGCAGTCTATGCACGAATTAGCCAGCTACGCCTACAAGCAGTTTTCTCGGCTCTTTCCCCTCCAATTTCTTCCTTCATGCCGAAACCCTTTGGCATCTTGATTCGCCTGACAAGCATCTGTCACAGCCGCTCGCTCGCCCTACCATCGTCCCACCCACGCGAACGAGATATCAGCTCCGCTACCCAAACACTAATAACTTTCGCTTGTCTCTCGAATCGGCAGATCCACTAGCGGGAAATAGAAATTTTTACTGCAACAACTGGCTTTACATACTAGACGCCTCTGCTCCGTCTTATGTAAGAATGGGCATCTTTTGCGACCCTGTCGATTTTACGCATCCTGGGCTCCCTCAAAGCTACGCTGAGCGCCTGTTATTGATGGTTCGCAAGAAAGTGCTTTCTTTCAAGCTGCGCCTTGGCATGCCTTGATCATTTGCTCCCGCCCAGAAGCAAGACCGCCAACACAATCGCAAATAGCATGAGTCTGTCTACCTCCCCGCGGAGGGAAGTCAAGTCGACCAAGCATTGATGTCGGAAATGAGGCGCACGGTGTGCTGCAAGGGTCAGCCTGCTCCGGCGCAAGGTTCTAAGCAGAAAGGCATTCGTGTGGATAGCTTACATGCAGGTAGGTAAGTAGGTACGAATAGTAGTGGTGGCCTCGGGTTCGACTTACGGAACAAGTGGTGCGCAGCCCCGGCCGCAAGTCACGTCCCTTGGCATCCATCCATCCACTGCTGCATCTCCCTCATGGCTGCTCAGATCCTGCAAAAGCGCGGGCTGCTGAAGCACGTTGACGGCGCTCAAATCATCCAAGGTCGCCCCCCTCGTTCCGCCGGGTCAACCCGGCCGTCCACAGCCGTCATCAAACTAGGCAGTCTTCCTATTTGTCTCCCCGAGTCTGGGTCAAGCGAGCTGGCCCCGTCAAGAAAAATCTTGCCGGGGCAGCCCAGCCAGGCTCGGCACTTGGGCCCTAGCGGGCGTTCGTCGTTCAGTGACATCATCCCAGCTTTCCCTCAGACGATGCGCCGCTCCGTTGGCTGACGAGCACGGGACGGTCACTCATCGCCCGCTGGACCCTGGAGTGTTTGTATTGTTTATCATGTTCTTCTACGAGTGCGACAGCCCTTCCTTGGAGGAGATCGGCGTGTGGCAGACCAAACTGGGTTTGCGAGAACCAAATTTATGGGTTGGCTAACGGCTTACCGGGCCAATATAGAGATGTTCATGCCGAACCCCCCCCCCCCCCCCAATTCACAGGCGCCCATGGGCGATCCCGTTTACACTGACCCATATACCCGATCGCGCGAAAACCGCGACGCGTCCAAACCCACCCCCATCTATGCCCATCCATCTTCAATGACTGCCTAGCCATAACCCAACATCACTATAGTTCCAGGACGACCCTAGCAGGCAAGCAAACACTGCGTTGTCCATGGACCGTATCCTGACGTCGGGATCCTCTGCGGGTCACTCACGCTACGCCACAACTCGGAGGAAGCAATGCGCGCATGCAGTCCACGCGTCCAAACATGCGAAAGTCTGTGGTCGGCCTTGCGGGATGGCCAACGGTGTTCCCGACGGACGGGGGCAGGGAACCCAGTCTGCCACCCGTGTTGCCTGTTTGCCCCCACCCTGTTCTTTCCAGTCCCACCTCGCTTTCTAGAATGATTCCGAGCCCGGCGGAGTGGATGGCTTTATTGGATCTGCAAAGGAAGAGCATCAATGCGCTTTTGGGTCCTTTGGGAGAAGAGCAGCATTGGCCAGGTTTGCGTGGGTGAGCAGGGAAGACTTTGTTCATGCCCTGATGAACCCTCGCCGAAGTCATACAATCTGCATGCGGGCTGCTTTGTCATATCATCCTCAGCCACGAGGACAGACCGTTCCTCTTGCGCCCGTAGGACCCGGTCAGGCTGTAGTGCACCACCATACGACTGCGATTTTCCAGCGAGTTGGATTGAGCAACGTATTGCCCCCGGATGTGTCGAGGTTGGCCGCAGGTGTTTGTTGTTGGTATCCGGCTCAGGATCAAATAGGGGTCGTGCAGTCTCGTCCCAGGCCGTTGACAGGTGAATCCAGAATCGTGACTCTTCTCATCCTGCTGCCTTGGGTTATGCGTGATGCGCTCCTGGATGACTATGGGAGCAATGCTAAATTTCCTCTGGCTATTGCTGTTTCTTCTTTTTGTTGAACCAGGCGGTCGTAGACCATATGAGCTGGGTCTCGATTGTCATATATACAAGCTTGGATGTTCTCAGGTGCACTACAACTTGATTGAGATTCCGTACGCATCTAGGCCAAGAGCAATGCCAGTGATTGCTCCACTGTACGCGATCAAGATGCTCATAGCCGCCAGCGGTCCAACGTGTAGCGTCGGTACCGTCATGTTGATCAGCCCAGTCAAGACGTTGGCGACGAGAAATAGGAACAGACTGTTGCGATTGTAGGCACGGAGAACCCTGCTTGTGGCAGTCTCGTAAGCCTCTCTCTCCGCTTTGGCGTCGGTGACGTTGTGAGACGGTGGGAAGAAGAGGGTATCAACAACCGCATAAGCCAGAAGCTGCGCAGAGTTGAAGGCTGCCGTCCAGAGTACGTAGGGCAGGTTCGCAAGACGACGCGAAACGCTCAAACCATCGCCATAGCTGTAGCTCGTGGTTAAGAAGAAAAGACCAGCCCACACGGCAGACCATATTGCCATGGTCAAGAGAAGCGTCTTCCGCTGGGTGGAAGGGGTACTGTCGCTCTTGGGGTTGATGCTGCGAGGCAGGACGTACATGCCCGCGTCCTGGCCAGCAAGGAAGATGGCCAGGTAGCCAAAGAAGCTGAATATGCCTTCTCGGTTCTTGGAGAGCAGGTCTACTCTTGGTGCGGTCAGGATGTAGGCTTTCAGATGGGTGCTCTCGAGGGCGATCTGGTACAGGACACTGAGTATGATGGCGAGGGCGGCGTAGCTGGGGACAATCTTGAGAGCGGACTGGAATATGGCTACAAAGGGCGGCAGGAAGCCCAACGTGAAGAAGAAATTCCAATGCACACCATACTCGGAGACATGCTCGGCATAGTCGAGGCCCTTGACGCTGAGCAGGCGGATGACACCCAGTACAAGCAGCGGTAAGGAATGGCGCATCGAGTGCACCAGGCGCCTCGTCAGGGGTGTCGATCTACCCTCGGCGCGCTCCTTCAAGACAGGTCTCGCAGCGACAAGGCCAGCACTGTAGACGAAAGAGCCGACGCCCATATCCATCAGCGAGGTACCCCAGGTCTCAACCTTGGCGAAGCGGCGGGGGAAAAGACGGAAATCAACGGCGAGGATGGCGATGCAGGTGATGACGAGCAGGCTGCCGCGATAGTGCGTCAGGAACGGCTTGACAGGCAGCGTCGACGGCGGCGCTTTAGGAGTGCCGACGGCGGGCTTTGACTTGGCATTGGGAGGTATGGCAGGCTTTTTGCGACTGGCGCCGAGATTAGGAGGAAAGGCGTAGGTCAAGGCAGCGGGGGCGAGGAGGAGTGCGCTCAGGAGCAGGGGGGAGGAAGCGTAGAGTGTCGTAGAGAGCAGAATGGCGGTGACATTGAGGAGGTAGTCGAGGGCAGCTCCCAGTACAGTGTACGGCTTGAAGAAGGATTGGCGGGACTGGAGGACGGACCATAGCAGGACGGCGACCTGAAGCGGGGGCGGGGGGGACGCGCATGTTAGCTTGCTTTGCCTGGATGCATGCGCTGGCATAGTATAGTAGGAGGAGGGGAGAAAGGGAGGGACCAAGGCTTCTTTAACAAAGAATATAGTTACGCACGGGAGCGACTGCAGTCACGTAGTTGATCTCAGAAGCGGAACCGCCGGAGAGGTTGGAGACAAAGTCCTCCTTGAGCTTCTTGTAGGTCGCGGCCGTAGTGTCGGACATGTTTGCGATGGCGGCTCCAAAGAGGGGAGTGTGCGTCAGAAGAGTGGGAAGGGGTTTCTGGCAGAAACAAGAAAGGAGGGATTTCAAAGCATGGCCAGAAAAGGAGGTTGAATGTATTGAAGAGCAATACGGGTCCTCTTTGGCTACCTGTAGGCACCTGAGTAGGTAAGTAGGTAGGTAGGTAGGTAGGTATGATGTGAGAGAAAAGATCAAATAACCGGTTACTGACTGCTCTGCCGTCGACGTGGTCCTTCTGAGCTTTCGCGCCTTGCAAGTTGCATGCAACAAGCTTTACCTACCTCGTAATTCTGGCCAGAAAGCAGGAAGCGGTGGTCCAAGCTCCCTCTCTCTGCTCTGCCCCACCCAGCTTTTCCATAAGGTGGCATCAGCAACAGCAGCACCAGCAACAGCAGCACCAGCAACAGCATGGGCATCGGCATTGGCAGCAGCATTGGCAACAGCATCTTGGACGGTCGTCGCCATCCCCCCATCGCAGCAAACATGGCCAGTACGGACACACTTCGGAGGACGCAGCGCAGGCAGGGCAGGAAGAGGAAGGACCCAATCAGCAGGCTTTCCTTCCGGCACGGTACGGGCCCACCCCGAGAATGGCCTCGGAGGCACGGAGGCAGGAAACCTTGCCTGGTGCTGGAATCCCTCGTTCCTTCCTTCCCTCAAAGGAAACTGCCAAAGGTAAGATCAGGTCAGGCCAGAGCAGGCACGACACAAACTTTTGCATTCCTGCCGTTGTCTCATTTCCCTCTCTCTCTCTCTCTCTCTCTCTCTCTTCCCCGGTATCTCCATCCGCCCATCGAGATGAGGGATGGATCCCGGTTGCTGCCTGCACATTGTCTTGTTGTCCCGCTGTTTCCATTTTCCCCCATCGCCGACGCACACGTTCGAGACATGCTCCAAGACATAATCGACGCCGTTGTTGTTCCGCCTCCACACGTTGCCCTTCGGCCTCACCACGGCAACTGAAGACAGCAGCTCGCCAGCTTCGACTAGCTCCGTGACAGAGAGCCACGGAACCAATTTCCAGCTACCTTGACGAATATAGCCACGCCAAGGACGACAAGCGCAACCTAGCCCAACTGCTAGTGCCAGTGGGTGCACCCGTATCGTACCGTACCGTACCCCACAAGCTTCGACAGCGTTGGTTGCGTTTTCACT
>MU846391.1:0-30684 GCA_030867225.1 Colletotrichum caudatum
AGACGCTATATAGATAGGTTATAGAGGCGTAAGATGCCCTTCTAGATAACTATTACGCCTAGCAGCTTAATTTAATGTATGATAGATGCTAGGTAGTAATTAATATAAATAGAGGGTATATATATTGGTAAATTTATATATAAATTAGTAGGTAGAAAGGGGTAGAAAATGTAAGAGTTTCTATGTGTGTAGGTCGTGATATTACGGGGGTAATTAACTTACCCCTGCCACTGTGTAAAAGGACCACACCACTTCCCACCTTGGTGAGCTGGGCTAAAGGAGGAGACGAACAACAGCCAACACATCACACCACACCACACCCGCACAGCCCTCGGCGTTCGCATGGGGCGCTCGAGCTCCTCTTCCCTGCCTCCCCTCCCCTTACCAACTCCTCCCAACCCACAGACGAAGCCCTCTTCATTAAACCTCAGGAGTGAGCGGGGCCCACCCACGTCGGTCGGCAGCTCGGATGGCAGCTGGGTAATGTGATTAGCGGCGGCAGCAGCGGTGGTGGTGGTGGTGGTGGTGGTGGAAGCGAGAGATGGATGGTCGATGGCGGTCTTGTCGATGCAATCAAGGCTTTGTTTGGAGCGGTAAGCTGGATTGATGTCAGTGTATCCGTAAACCCTCCCTCCTTCCCTCCGTACATATGTACAATTCTTCACCCACCTACTATACGTAGGTATATGAATGGGAAATTGCGAGCACCGTTGAACACACTTGCCTCATTCGTCTCCTTCTCCCCTTCGTTTTCGTCCTTCTTTCTTGCCTTGCGTTGTTCCGTTTCCCCTTTAGCCGAACAAGGTTACTTGGCGCTTGGCTCATGCCAGCTGCCAGCCCGTCCGTCCCTTCGTGTGTACCTGCGTCCAGGACTCGCCAACAGCCTTTTGCCAGTTGCCAAGCCGGCTTACCCCTGTCGGATGTCCCCCTTGTAGGTCTACTGTATCTTCCGGTCCGGTTCTCCCAATGCAGGTACCGCCCAAACATGAGACGCAAGCGTGGCCAATCGTCTAGACCCACACCACTCACTCCACCCCGGTCATTGATCCCGGTCCATCCTCGTAGCGACGGGCACACCCCACCCACCTATCCTGGCCCCTTTTTCTTTCTCACTCTCCCACTCTCCCGTAGTACAGAATACTCCGTACACACGGACGATAAGGTAGGTGGGTAGGTAGGTAGTTAGTAGGTATCGCATTGATCTGACCTACCATATATATCGTACTGCACGTTCCTCTACATTTGCATCCGTACCTATCTGCCTATCTCGAGCGGGAGTTTCCCTCGTGCTTCTCTGCAGATGCAGCCGGCGGCGTATGTATTATACTATACCCGTGCACCACACCGGTAGGTACAGACAAGCTGCCAGGCTCTTCCCTTTTTCCCAGATCTTTGCAGATCTGGCCGGTGGAGAAGGCAGCTCAGAGATTGGTTGACGTGGTGCGGATACAAGTATGCTACAGTACGTACCTGTGTGGGCTCCGCATTGGAACCGTTTACCTCCACAGTACATCGCATTGTACGAAATAATCGCCCTCGGCAAGACTTTTCTTGTATGCCTGTCCTGGCTTTCCTTCCGCCCCCAAGGGTTCCCTCCCTGCCCGCTCATTTTCTTCTCACTTTCTCTTCCATGGAAAAGAAGGAGAGGGCAATGGACGGTAGGCGGTGGGCGGTGGAAATGACCTCTTGTTCTCCCTCCCCCGCCCCGAGCCATGTGCCTTGCGCTACACAGTAGTGTACCCACACAAAGCTGAATCGTCTCTGTGCCACTGCTGTATGCAGGCACTACTCTGTAGTGTAGGTACGTATATTGTGCAGAGTCATAATACAGGCACATGTACGAATAGTGTACGGCATTTAGGCATGCGATGAGAAATTACGCCCGGTCGAATCTGTGCGTACGCACCCGCCAAGACTAGGATGAGTTGACAAGTCCACACAGATTGACAGTTGAGCCCGTCTTCAGTGCCGAGGGAGGGCCCGCCCAAGTACATCGTATAGGTATGTGCAGCCATCGCATACACGATGATGCAGGTAAACGACGGACAGTTTACCGCTTGATCAGTCCCCTCAAGTGGCCGACCGTTCGTTCTTCACCTTGGATTCCCAGCCACCTCTCACTGCTTATTCTCAGTCGGGTTTCCGCCATTTCCATCCGCCAGCTGCCATGGGCTTGGCGCCAACGGCCAGCGGCCACCGGCACCTTGACAAATCCAGCATTCGAGATTCAACCGCCGCCCGTGAAACCAAACCACTGAAGGGCTAGGATTGACAAAGGCCACCAGTGGTGGCCGGCTTACCGCTTAGCCAACGAGCCGTTGGCTTGACGTGTGTCTCTCCTCTCTGGCCGTGGCGCCGCGTCCCGCTCTGAAACCACACGCCTCGCATCCTCAATCAAAGTAGTCCGACGCACCTTAAAAGTCACCTTGCTTTCTCAGGAACCAACCCGCCTCCCCGTTTAACCCCAGCCCGCCCGTTTGGGCCTGCGCATCATGATGTGACGTGAAGGAGGTGAGCATTACTACCGCAGCGGTTGAGAGCGCATACTGACATGACAGCCTGCAGCCGGGACATGGGGAGGGGGGTTTTGCCGCCGACCATAGATATATGCGACGGAGTGCCAACCACTCGATCCCTCCAAGTCCCTCTACTTCCCGTTCGTTCCTTTGATTCATCTCCCCTCTAGTCTGGTCTGCCAATGGCGATATATCTTGACGCCAGCCGCGCTGGATGCTTTTCGTGATGGTAATCCCGTGTGGTGGTCATCGTCGTCGTCGTCGTCGTCGGCCTTCTCCACCACGAGCTTCGGTGGTCAGTGACGTCGACTGGGCGACGGCACATGCGCGTCGTTGTGCATGGACTCTTATTATCCGGTGTTAATTGTGTGTGAAACGCTTATGCCCTGTACCTACATACACGTAGCCATACTATGTGTGTCGGTAATAGTCCGAGAAGGCCTGTCCATAGTAATCATTCATCTTCAAAGGTGAGTGGGAGCGGGATTACGTCGGCTGTGCTCCTTGTCCGGCGGGTCGACTCGGGTGCCTTGCTCTAGTCCAGGAACCAGGTCGCACGGCACTACTACTAGACACGTACGAAGTACATCGGTCCACCGCTTAAGGTACTTTGGGTAGTGTAGGTGCACGTAATGACTAACCAACGCTCAGCCCCTCGGCGCCCCTTTTCCCCTCACGATTGATGCGGCGTCGCTTGGGGGAGAATGGGATCGACGCGGTGGCCCTGAAAAAAATCGCCCATCGGGGCGCGACGCTGTCCCTGGTTCCGTTGTGATTGCCTGTCTTATTCGCATCCCTACTGCGTTTAGGTGCAAACCACGGTCGGGAAGCAACTCTATTCTCCTCCCGAGCAAATCCGAGGTGTGCAGGTGCGAGAAGGACCGGAAATTTCTGTTCTGTCATACTTACATACACTAGGTAGGTAGTAGGAGAAGATTCTCATAAGTACGTCGGGTCCAAGCTTTGTCTGTGAGTCACTAACCATCCAGTCAAGGTAACAATTACCTACCTACCTTGGTATGTATCATAGCTGGCGTCGTCAATATTCCTCACGATGCCTGCGGAATGTTTTTTGTCGCAGGCGCCACGAGGCGAGGACACGGGCTGCCTGGTTCCCCTGGTCTGGCGATTCGAGCAAGGTAACCCACCCGGATTCCCACGTCATTGTCGTAACAGCCAGTTCCAACCTTGTGCAACCAACCGCAGACGAGGTCCCTTCTACCGCAATTCTTCTGTGCAACCGCGTACGTGTACTACCGACTAGTGGCTTACTACTACGTACGGATTATATTGAGCGAAGACGTGGGTGCCGGGCGGACTAATGACAGGCAGCCTCGGTACGAATACCCGCTGTACAGTTGTAAACTACCTAACTGGGAGGTAATAGCAGTAAGGTACTGGTAGGTGCCTAGGTAGGTTCTAGGTTGCCGGGCGGGCGAGTCAGAAGAAACATGGGACGGAAACGGTGGGACGATCTGCTGGAATCGAACACCTTACCTTCCGTGGTCGGGAGGGGGAGCACGGGGGGTTGACAGCTCAAGTCACCGAACCATGGGCAGAGATGAGATGACCGTGTTCTTGTTCTTGTCCTTGTTGTCCTGGTGGTCGTTGTCTGCCCTACCCATGGCGTGCTGGCGCTGACAGTGGCTACCTAGGTACCTACGAATGCGTGCTTCGCGCCTACATAGGTATCTCCATTTATTTGGCTTATGGCCCCAAAGATCACTGTTTCAGGACCCCGGAGGCGATCCTCCCCCCCTTTCCATTATGCCGTTCACTGTTGCATTCACGCAGCTGCCCCGCCGGTCTAGGTACCTATCCCCCTTTCGTCTGGCCCTGCCTTGCCTGCGAGAGGAAAGCCTGCGTGCGGGATAAACTGCGTAAGCTCGTTATGTGGCGCAGACGGCGCGGTCGGGAAAGCAGCCAAATCTCCCCTCACCTTTTCTCACCCCTTGGGCAGGTCAGGGTTCGCCCCAGAAGTTACCGTCACAGACTGGTTGTGTCGAGATTATGTCCTCATGGCCCTTTCCAGCTGAAGCTCACACATACGTCTGGTATGGCATGTCCGTGTCCTGGCCAGCCGTTTAATTGACACCCCCCCCCCTTCTTCTTTCTCATTTGCATTCTGTTGAGTAGGTAGTCTAGGCTGTTGGCTCTGAGTTGAGAGGGAATTAATTAATTAATCAACCGACTTGCTCACCTTTCCTGGCATCCCAAACATCCCAGTCTTGGCATCCCAAACATCCCAGTCTTCTGGTTCTGGACCGGCCATACCTAATTAAAACTGGCAACTGACCATGGCACAGCATAGACTGCTTCCTGAATGCTGAATGATGCCTAGCTGTGCCATCTCGCTGGGTCGATGGAGAGATTGGCTTTCCACAGCTTGATTGATTTCTACAGAAAACCAATTCGCGTCGGAAATTACCTACACATCCAAGGTCTACATTAGTTTTAGTTTTGGCAGATGAAGTTTGACCAAGAAGCTATCGAAGGGATTCGTAGTCTGTCTTCCATTGTAACCACCGCGTTCTGTTGCTTGGACATTGTCCGATGCGACCGCCTTCTACTTGCATTGCTTCCTTCGCAGACATTCATCAACATACCCCCCTCCCTTCCCCTCGCTCTTGCCATGCCTGTTGAAGGCAGAAGCGAAATTTCTCTGCTTCGAGGTCCTGACTCTATGTCTACGTAAGGTAGGTATCTGCACGGCGCGTACCTTCCGTGGAATACATCATCCAAGGTTACGTAGGTAGGCAGGTGCTACTGTACTACTGTACTACTGTACAACGCTGTATGTACGAAGTACGGGCATGGCCGTCGAGTGAGTTCATTTCCTCGATAACCCAAATTACCTACCTGCTTCGTACTTGCCTGAGTAGGCAGTATACGAATACTGTGTACAATGGACGAGAACAAGTTGCAGAGCGCGAAACTCTGGCAAAACGAACCCCCGCTTTCACTGTTGCTTCTTCCACTTCTCAGCCGGTAGGTACGATACTAGTCATCGTACGTATCTCAACACTTTCGCTCAAGTCGAGAGATCGCCGGGCTGGATGAGCCAGGTCGGGATAGTCGCCGCACGCCGCAAATCCTCAAACACGGGTAACCCCTAACACTGCCTCCTCCTCCTTGGGAAGCACTCCGGAAGGCTTGGTTGCTTGAGTTTGGGGAGCGGGGAGGGCTCCATCCTCTGGTATCCACATCTTGGTCTGCCATCTTCTTTCCCTCCTTCTCCTTTCCCCCTCATGGGTTTCTAAACAAACTCCAAGTCGGTGCTTACCCGGACTCTTTCCCCTGTTGGGAA
The DNA here is from genome assembly GCA_030867225.1 of Colletotrichum caudatum. NCBI lineage: Eukaryota > Fungi > Ascomycota > Sordariomycetes > Glomerellales > Glomerellaceae > Colletotrichum > Colletotrichum caudatum. Next base: position 5,824 of record MU846391.1, read on the forward strand.
GTGCAATGCGGCTCAGCTCTCCTTACTACTACTACTACGCGCCCACCCGCTGCAACTGGCCGGCCACGTTGAACTTAACCGAGCAGATTCAGGAGTCTGGGCTGTTTTGTTCCGCGAGCCTGGAACACGCCATCTTAATCAAAAAGCTGACAGATGGAAGTGGTAGCATTCAGAGATCAGCCTCGCTTCTTGCGCTCAACATGCCCCCCCGAGACAACCCGGGGGACATAACCGGCAGTCATTCGGAATGTGCTCCACAGGTTCGCGCTTGCGGCCCTATAGGGCAGGCTGCAGAACAGGCTTGTCTCAGCCCACCAAGAGGCTCTCTCTTGGGGAAGAGCCTCTTGAGACCTGATTCCATCAACAACACCGGTCAGAGAGTACCCCCAGAACCCGACAATATCTCTCTCCGAGAACCGAGAACAGGCTGCATTGACTACCTAGGTAATTTACTCAACACGGTTGACCGCAGGCCATGGCAAGATTGCTGCACTGGAAACGCCAACTTGGCCCATCTCAAACAGCCACCTACCCATTGCTACAGCCAGCCGCTATAACATGACGCCGTATCGGTCAAAATCTTGCCTCGTATGCCAAGTGGCACCAAACAAACAACGACGCCGAATCCTTTTCTGCTCTTTAAGACCATCGGGTTCTGAATTGCACCCAAGTGAATTCCGAAAGGGTTCGTGGGAGGAACGAAGCACGGAATTCGTGACAATCGTGTGAAGTTACAACGGCTCCACGATACGCATATGGTCAAGGACACTTCAGTACAACATTCGAGAGACTACAATTCCAAAGCCTGCCCGTTTGGAAAAAAACTCGTTTCCAACAGCGTTTGTTTTATTCGATGAAGTCTTGCTTCGAACAATGCAGTTCGCATAGTGGTTTCAACAGCAGTTGTGCCCAAAGAATGAGCGAGGAAGGGGGAGGGAATAGAAGGAGACGGGGCAGATGGAGAGGAAGACGGCAGTCCTTGAGCAAGTACTCAGCTGTATCATGAGGGCACAGTGCTGCTCACTGAGGCTGGCAACCTTTGATGCGTGCTGTCACCAGCCGCAGGGCATTGTGCAGGCTAGGTAAGTGCTTGCCTTTGATGGCTGGTACCCGCCCTGGGTGCCCAGCCGGTGAGACGATGCTGTCTCTTGTGACTGCTTCGACCAAAACCAGAGGGTATCGAGAAGGAGCCTTGGGGGGTTGCCCGCTGGTTTCACAGAGCCGTGACTTCGTCAGGTCAACCTCTCTCACCACCTGGTCTTCCTGCTTGCCTCTCCTGCCTCCCTTCTCCCCCAGAAGAAGACTTTGCCGAGATCTGCCTCTCCTCCAACTTCCCTTCCACTCTCTTTCGGCATTCTCCTGCTGCCAGAAGAACCTCTCTTCCTCAGTATCTGCTCAGCAGCCCTTCTTTTGCATCATTCTCCTTTTGGGCAAGCTGGCAAGTTTCTTGGATCGCTACTCGGCAATCATCTCTAGCCGTCTGACTATCGCAGACTTTCGCTCGTTTGGAGACTCGACCCAAGCCAAGGACGGCAAAAACCAGTCAAGATGATGCGGAAAATTCTCTGCTGCGCCAGCGTCCTCCCCAAGGAAAAGGAGGCCAAGTCGGGCGTGGAGGCGAAGGAGGCGCCCCAAGACACCAAGCAAGCCCCCATCGAGCTGGTCCAATTGCCCCCTCCCGCCAAATTATCTGGCAGCAATTACAACTTCGAATCGTGGCTCGCTAGAAACAGTACAGGTTCCATCGCATCATCCTCGCGCTCGAACCTGCGATCTCCAGAGTTGGACTTCATTCCGGACCCGACCTCGGTCGAGTACGTATCGGACCCCGAGGACGGGTCCCAGGAAGTGGCCAGGACAAGGAATTGGAGACGAATCAGCCGAAGCATCTCCCAGGACGGCAGCAAGAGATCCTTGAGCCCCGAAGACGAGAAGCGCTTTTCCATCCCCAGCGTCAACCGCCCCTCTTCCGCCCCGCGCCCTGACGACAGAAAGGATGACGAGAAGCCCCCGTTCGACCAGGCCGCCTACTTCCAGGCCGTCAAATCAAACAACAAGAGGCGTATCCAGGCGGAAGTCGATAGCGAACACAGTTCTCGATCCGTCTCCACGCGCGCGAGTTACAGATTCCGCGAGCTGGAGACGGTTGAGGAGGACCCTACTGATCATCAAGACGAGCTTCCAGGCGGACCGCGGGACCGGATAGAGACTGCCATGTCCACTGGGATTTCTGCGCTCAAGGCTCCCCGTCAACCGACTCGACCCCCCGCAGCTAAGCTCTCGATCCATGGTCTCAAGGTTGATCCCACCGACTTCGCTCCAGGAGATCGTCGCCGCAGCAGCTGCCCCAAGGCAGAGACCGGCTCCAAAGTATCAGCAACAAAACTCGTCATCCGCGAGCGAGGGTCTTTGCCCCTTATGCCTTCAGCTCCCGTACTTGCTGCAGGGCAGGACTCTGGCGACCAGGATGACGAATCGTTCAAGACCTGGTGTCTCTCCCAATGCATCCCCCAGGCTGATAGCCAAGCGACTCTGTCAAGCAAGACTCAGGGCGCTCTGGATGCCAATAATCCAAGCGTCGCCAATGTCAACAGTAAGCACGAGATTGAGCCTCGGGAGAAGTGTGGCAGCCCCGGCATCGACATAGCTCGCAACGACAACAAACCTGAGACCAAGGCCTCTTTCGAAGCCACTGCCGCTTCTGGTCGACCTCACACCATGGACTCTGCCCAGTCTCCAGATGCCAGCGGTTGGGAGACCTGGCTGCTTGCCGAGGAGCTCACGGCCCAGGATGATTCGGTCGTGGCCCAGCAAGCGTCAGAGAAGAACGACAAGGCCGCTCCTCCCGGCGCCGGTAGCTGCCCTGCAGAGTCTTCTGACAAAGATGACATGGTTTCCGGGCCAATGAGCCCTGCGAGTTTTTGCAACCTAGACAGCCGTAGCGCCTCGAAGGCAAATCTCCTCGTTGACCGGCACGAGGCCCCCTCCGTTGCTCACAATTCCCCGTCACCAACACTTGAGATGGACAACAAGGTTGCTGCAGCTGTCGCAGAGTCTGCCCCCGCACCCGCGCTGCACTATCCTTCATCTTCGGTATACTCTTCGACGCAGAACACACGGCAACCCTCACCCATGGGCTCGAAGGACGCGAGCTGTGATGAGGACGCCGACAGTCTCATCGACCTCGATCTTGCCCAATTCGATAGTAAGACCTCCCCCAATTTGTATTCCGCTCTGCCCAACTGACCCCTAGCTAGCGTTTAATAATCTCAAGGAGCAGCGATCCGACGAGAGCTACCGCACCGCTCCTGATCAAAGTCATGATGCAGTAGTCCCCTCCATCGTGTTGCCTATCGACGATGCTCCCCGCGGCGACGTATCTGTTGCTTCAAGCAAGTGTCATGACGAAATTGAGACGCCAACGAACGTGATTGGTATTCAGTCTCAGGGCTCGCCCAGCGATGCCCAGGAGATACCATGCGCCACTCAAAACGGCATTCAGGACGACGCGCCCACCCGCAAGTCCTCTTTTCTCCAAGTCCTGCGTAATGGTAAAGGAAGTTTCTCAAAAGGCCACGGAAAGTCGCACAGCCAACCTTCTGCCGATCTTGGTCGCCCGGGGTCTTCGTCGACGTCTTGTGAGAACCCGAAGCCCACGGGACACGCCAAGACACTGTCGAACCTCAGTATCAAATCGCACAGGCACTCAACCTCACGCTCTCCCGAATTCACCGCCCCAAAGCTGACTGAGAGCGCAACGGCAGTCTGGAAACGAGCCTTCCAAGTCGAGCACGACCAGCGCGAGGCCAAGTACAATGCAGACTTGAAAAAGGTTACGATATCAGCGCGCAACACCAACGACAACGCCCACCATGCTATGAGCAGTGATAGCTCCATACCAAACAATGAGCTGAATGCCCACAACTCGGAAGTCACTCTGCAGGTTGGGCAGTCGGTAACGTCCCAGCAAGAGCGTGACTTGTATGCGGTTCACAAACGACCCTCGACTGTTGTCATTGCACAGAAAGCGGATAACTACAAAGCTGCGGTTGGTACCCATTAGGACTCGGGCTCCCGCAAGCTCGCCACGCCCCCCGCATCCTGGGCAAGATGGGCCTCCCATGATCGAAGCCAGCGAACAGGTGCAGCTACTATGGCTGATGACGTTACCTCGAAAGACTTTGCAGCCCTCCCTGCCTCGGAGAATCCCAATCAGCATGTCTGGATCACCGACAAGGGCTCAGATTTCACTGAAGCCAAAACCAAGTACCCACACCAGTCCCTCTCAAAGAGACTCGGCAAAGCTATGAAGAGCAGTCTGGGCAAGGTCATACCGTCCACGTTGGGTATCAAAAACGCAGATCAGCTGGAGTTCCCCGAGCTTGAGATTTTACCAACCAAGGGAGGCTATAAAGATCTTGAAGCAATCCAAAAGAGCATTGCAACGTTGAAGACTAGCCAACGTGCGAGGATGGCAACCAACCCCGCCCTTGTTATGGCCGAGTTGGAAACACAGTCCAAGCAGTCACTCATCAAGAAGATTCCTGCGCAACTTCAGGAAGCCGAGCATGCCAGACACGATTCCGCTGGTAAAGCAGCCATGGAGACCGCAGATGGCACCATTGAGGGCAACAAAGCCCACGCACACGATATCAGAGGACCCTCGATCCGTCCAGTCACGCCGGCCAACATGATCAATCTTCCAGAGGGAGATTCAACCGCTGCCACCACAACGGAGAATTGGGCAACCCCGGCTAGCCGTTTGTCCCACCACCCTGCAACAGATGATGACAGCACAGCTTCTGTGGGTGATGCCAAAGTTGTAAGTAACTGCTCTCGGACGAGGACCTGATGTTGGGCCAGGGACACACACTTTGTACCTCGTGGTGCTAACTTCGATGCTTTGAAGGGTAGGTCCAGCCGCTAAGGCCCTGTTCGCACGAGAGAGCTTCCGAGAGCTCTGCCGACGCCTAACGATTAGCGGGGATGGCAACTGACATGGCGTTGTATATTTGCTGCGGCAAAAAAACGGGAGGCAGTAGTTCGACAAGATTTTTGCACACATTGAGAACATCCGCGGAGGGCAAGGCATGTTATGAATAGACGGGGTGGGTTTTGTGGCTTGGAGAAGTTCTCGGAAAGAGCATCCCACAGCTCACGCTTTTTGTATGGTATAGGTCTGGGACGAGGCTTGAATTTCCCCTAGTGTAGAGTTTCTCATAGACAACCGGTCCCCAGGCCAGTTTTTCCAATTTTGGCCAAGCCATCGCTGTGAAGATGGACATTGCCACCAGACATGTCTCTACTGAAGCTGCAAGCCGTGCACCTATCGTCACATGACTGATGACTGGCTGCCAAACTTGGCTGTGGCGACGTACAATGATATCCTTGTTCATAATTCGTTAACATTGAAGGAAGCCTTACATCAGGGAAAGACTCTGCAGCCCGTTCAAGGTTCCCATCGTCTCGAGACTCGTTGAATCCAAACGGTCTCCTCGTGAACGCCAATGTCCGCCAAAGACAGAAGCTATATAAAGAAGAAGAAAAACCTCCAAGTTCCTTGCCCCCTTTCTCAAACGACAACGTCGCGGCGTGCGCGAGGCGCGCAAGAACTAACCGAACAGGACGTTCTCGTAGCTCTGCTGATCGAGGTGCTTGAACAGGACGTCCTGCAGCGCAGCCCTGGTCCGGACGATCTGCGGCACGACGCCCTCGATCTGCTGAAGGTTGTTGCGCATGCTCTCCATGTGGCTGCCGACCTGGCCCGCCAACCCGCGCAGCTCGTCGTCTTCGAGGTCCTGCGGGCGGTGTTAGCAATGCGGGCACACGTGCGGAGGCTGAAAACGCAGGCGCCAATGTCGTGCATCCGGCGCGAGGGCGGTGGTGGTGGGGAGAGACGTACCTTGAACAGAGTCCCACTGACATTCTCGTCGGGGACGAACTTGAAGTCGTACTCGTCCCCGCCGTGGTCGCGGCCGGCGGCCCCCGCAGTCCCCTTTTTCTCGGGGACGAGGACATGCGTCTTGCGGAGGTTGTCCTTGTAGTTCCTGGCCTCGGACCTCGCGTTGGCCTCGAGCGTCGTCAGGCTTTCGTAGTCCGCCTCCAGCGCCCTCTCGTCACGCTCCTTCTCGGCCTTGAGGAGCTTGACGGCGTGCAGCAGCGGGTCTAGCTGCCTCTCCAGCGCCGCGACATCCTCGATGACGCGCTCGAAGTTGAGCTCCTCCGCGCGGCCACCGTCGGCGTCGTGCTTCTTGGCGCTTCTGGATCCCGTGGGAGGGGCGGTGGCGGGGGGGAAGGGGAGGCCGCGGGACAGCTTCTTTATGAGGCGTTTCGTGACAAGGCGGATGGCGGAGGCGGCCTGGTCGCGGCGTTTTTCGTTGGCGGCGAGACGCTGCAGGACGGGCCGCTCGGAGAGACGAAGGAGGCTGGTGACGTGGGCGAGGGACGACGGCGCGAGGGGTGACCAGTTCTCCTCGATGATGGAGCGGGGGATCTGGCGGGCGCGAGGAGCGATGTGACGGTACTTCGGGATTGGACGACGGGCCGTTGCTGGCTCAGCCCTGGGCTGCTGCCGCTGCTGCTGTTGCTGTCGGATCTCCTCAGATGTTCGGCGGCGGCGTTTCTTTGGCGGTGCTGGGTCCGTTGCGTCGTCTCCTGACGAGCGCTTCTTGGATTTGCGGGGCTTGGAGACCTGGTCTTCATGGGCGTGCGGGGATGATGCCGCGTCTGAGGTTCGAGGGCGGCCGGGACGGCGGCGTTGCGTTTCCGGAGATGGTTCTAAAGGTTCTTCCTCACTTTGAAAGGACCGTTTCCGCCTTTTCTTTGTCGGCTTCTCTACCGATGGCGCTTCTGTTGGGGATGATGGCCTCTCTTTCCGTCTGCGGACCCCTTTTACCTCCGACTGCGATGCCTCCTGCACCTCCGGCTCGGCATGAATCGCGGGGCGGCTGCGCTTCTTCTTTCCGAGGGCCGGTTCCTCCTCCTCTGGAGGCTCCTCTGCCTCCTTCACTACGGACTTCGGTTTGGGCCTACGTTTCTTAGGCGCGAGTTCTTTACCAGCCGTTCCGACAGGATCCTTTGTGATATGTTCCTTGCTCAGAGATGGGCGCCCGCGTTTCCTTTTAGGCGCTGGGTCAACCTCGGGCATTTCCTCAGGAACCGGCTCTTCGGCGCTGCCAGACTTTGGCTTCGGTTTCCGCCCTCGATTTCTAGGCGCGGGCTCGTCTTCGGCGGCTTCGGCAGGGTCCTTTGCGACAGATTCTTTGTTGAAAGATGGGCGCCCGCGTTTCTTCTTGGCTTCGTGATTTGGCCTGGATCCTTCTTCGACACTGGCTTCCCCGTTGGCCTCCTGCGCTGCCTTTTGGTTCGGTTTGCTCCTGGCAGATTTGCGCGCTAACTGTGATGATGCCCCTTCCTCCGCGGCTCCCTCAATGTCGTTTGTGATATCATTCGCAACCTTTCTAGACTTGCGGTTCGGTTGCGCCAGTTCAGGGTCCTCCCTTTTCGCCTCCTTCTCAGCCGCCGCCTCCCGCCTTGGTCTCCCTCGTTTTTTCGTCTTCGGTTCCTCGGCGGAAGGCGATGGTTCGGAGTTTTTGTTCTTCTCCGGCCGACTGCGCTTGGCTGGAGTTGTCGTATTCGCAGCAACTTCGGCCTGGTTGTCGGGCTCTGTTTCTCCAACCTCGAGATACTCTGGCGACGCGTCTGTGGCTTTGGACGCGTTAGAGGGACGGCCGCGTTTCCGCTTCTGGTCCGCAGATTTTGAGGGCTAAGGCTGTGTCAGATCATTTCAAGCGTATCAAGTGTACCGTGCTTACCATTGTGAAGTATTGCGCTGTCGGTGCTTCTGCGTGATTGTAGATGGAGGTGCGTGCCTCAAGAGATCTTCCAACTCGACATTCAGACGCGTCCCATCTCTAAGCTGCGCGGGTACGTACCTCACCTTGCGCTCTTTACCTTGTGTGGCTGTGGCTGGTTCAGGCTAAGACCGACCGTTATCAAAGGCTTCTTCTGTCTTTTTGGTGGATCAGTGGCGCAACCAAGTGTGGCTTCTACCCCGGACCAGCGTTCCACCCAGGCTTCCCCAAATGACGCTGACTGAGACAAAGGACGCCGACCCGCTTCTAGCTACCTAAGCTGCTGCGTGGACAAAGAGCTGCAGAACACGCCTCCCTCCAGCGGGTTTCACAGTGCTCCTGCGGCCCCCCCCCCCCCAAAAGCCAGCGACCAAAGCTCCCTGGGCCGTGATTTCCCATTTGGATCACCAACCGAGCAAGGTTCAGGAGAAAGCCGGCCGTACACACCTGGAGGCTGGCTCCCAAGGGTCCTTTTCTGCTCTATCTGTACCAGGTATCCGTACACCTTGTTCCTTACCCTTCCACTTTTTTCGCATTATTGACCCTGTGTCCTTTTCCCCCAATTTCAACTCTAGGCTGCTTTCTGAACTTGCACTCTTCATCCCGTGCTTATCGTTCCTCCTCTCCTTGACCTGTGTTGTAGCTGGCGGCACTCTCTCGCTTTGCCTCACTCCTTGTAACTGCCCTTTCCCCTCACACATTATTTCTCGGCCGCCTGATTGCGACATCCGTCTCAAGTTACCTCTCTTTCTCTTACCCTCTCTCTCTCTCTCTCTCTTTCTCTCAACCTTCACCTTTACCTTACAACACACACCCCCCGAACACTCCCATCAAAATGCGCGTGTCCGCCACTACCCTTCTCGCGCTCCCACTGCTTGCGACAGCAGCAGAGTCGCCCTTCGAACAGTACAAGGCGCAGTTCCAGAACTTCTTGAGCTCCTTTGGCGCATCCGCCCCTAGCGCGGATAAACCTGCCGCTGCCGCATCTAACGCCGCCGCACCCGCTGCGACGCCCGCCAAGAAGATTTCCGTACTAACTGTCGAGAACTGGAAGGATGTTCTCCACGAGCCTGTCAAGGCCGAGGCCACAACCCCCGAGGAGTGGTGGGTTCTGATCACTGGCGGCAACAAGACTTGCTTCGGTACGTTTCTTCACCTTTGCAACATGACATGCTTTCTTCATCTCAATACTGATCGTGCTCTACAGGTCAGTGCGATAAGATCGAGACTGCCTTCAACGAGAGTGCGACCAAGTTCGCCAAGCTTCCCGAATCTCCCCACCTGGGTCTTCTGAACTGCGACGACCAGCCCGTCCTTTGCAACGGCATATCCGCAGGCAGCGCGTCCATCTGGTCCATCGGCATGTTGCCCGCTGGATCTGAGATCGACATCTACAGGAAGCGCCTCAACGTTACAACCACCACCTCAGACGACATTATTGACCTGTGGAAGAACAAGTCCAAGGAGGACTGGATTCTGACGGAGAACATTTTCCACCCCTTTAACAGCTTCGTCGGCAAGAACAACCTGACCCTCCCCGTTGGCCACTTGTTCTGGGCCTTCAACCTTATCCCCAACTGGCTTTTCATGCTCCTCGTCTCCTTCGGCAGCCGTACCATCATGAATCGCCGCATGAACAGCGCCATCGATGGCCGCCAAAACGCGGCTGCTGGCGCTGCCCCCGCCAGCGGAGCTGCGCGGTAAAGTGAGCGAACTGGCTGACGGAGGAGAAGCTACAAGGCATGAGGCTACGGTTTTTGGCGTACCGGGAAATCCAGGCAAGTCAGGGAGGCGGATGAGGTCCCAGGTCATTTGGATCATACAGTGCCAAATTAGTAATCTTTAGTTGATCAGCTTTTCCCGTCGCACGCCTCTTGCACGCTTTTGAGACCCTGAATGACATCTTCCTTGAGTTTGGGGTTGGAAAGACGCCCGTAACGCAGATCACTCATGGTGCCAACTGTCTGTTTGATTGAATCCAGTAGGGTCGCTTCCTGTGCCTCGAGCTTCTGGATTTCTGCTTCGAGATCGGCTATGGCCACATCCATTCCTGGGACGATAGAGTTCAGTGTGTGCTTGGCGTCTTGCGGCCCCATGGAGCCGAAAAGCTGCGCATTGCTGTTAGGCCCGCAATTTTGTCTCCCCATAGACCTGCGGCCAGGACTATGAACTTACAGCTCTTTCAATCTCAAGCTCGAGGTCGGCATCATCGTCTGCCGCGCGCATTCGGGCACGGGCAATCTCGCGCTTGATGACCCTCCCGCGTTTCTCCTCGGCGGCAATGTTTTCCGTAACTGTGTCGACAAGTGCTCTCCTTTGATGCTGCAAATCACGGTACAGGGAGCGGATTTGCGGGTTGGCGCGGTGCGCCTTGGGAAAGAGTTCGGTGAACTCCTCAAGCGTGATGGCGGAGGGTAGCTGGGCCGGGGAAGTCAGGTAGTTGTGCAAAATAGCGGACTCAGTGGGTGCCATGGTGAGATTATGCGACACGCAATAAGGGTGTATCAATGCCGATGAGGAGGATACCAAGCGACTAAAGTAAAACAAAAAGGCTTAAAGGTGAGCTCGCGTCCAACTTCTTGATGTCCTCTCGAGCAGGAGCAAAAGGCCGGGGGGTAATGTTTGGATGAGGTCTACATAGTATGTGTTTAGTAGTGTATTTGTATTCCGTAGGTACGGAGTACCTGTAGGTAAAAGTGTGGCGCTGGCTGGGGGGCAGGCATGAGCGACGCGGTGCGGTTTCCTGGCGGGACGCGTTAATGAGCCGCAGCAGAGTCGCGTTTCTCTCCGTAGGAAGAATTCCCACAGCTTGCCATCTTCATCTCATTCCCCAACGACCACAACCTTGAGCGAAAGTTCCCCCAAAGACCGTACCGTTTGCCCAGATCTTTCAGCAAATCTTTCATCCCACTGTGAGACTGTCTTTCCTTTCATACAGGCTGCTGTTTGGGCCAGAAGCTGATTTGATCTGTAGGTGCTTACTGTGCCAGCGATCCATCGATCACTGTGATCCGGATTGGTCGAGGTGCCTCGAGTGCTCACCCCGTACTGTCTCTAGTGGCCTCAACCCCTTAATATTTGTGCCAAATACACCCGGCGTTGGCTGTGCCTTGCGTTACCGCGCACTGTTCGAGAATTTGACTTCATTGCCCCTTTGGTCCATCAACTTCTCGACTGCACCTAACTGCCAGCGAAACCAGGCTTTCGATATTCTCAACAGATTATTTGCATCGTCGTCAGAGCCTTCACGGTCGCACACATTGTTCATGGCGCCAGCACGCCAACCAGCCCAGCCGTTCACCAAGGACGAGAAAGTTCTCTGCTTCCACGGTGAGATGCTGTATGAGGCCAAGATTCTCGACGTCCAGCCCGCCGATAGCGGCGAAGGCTTTCAGTACCGTATTCACTACAAAGGCTGGAAGAATACCTGGGACGACTGGGTTTCCATCGACCGCATCCGCAAGTTCACAGAGGAAAACAAGGAGCTGGCTAGCACCCTACATGCCCAGATGAAGGACTTACGCCAGAAGAACAGCGCCAAAGCCCCCAAGAAGGGTCTTCGCGTCAATGGCACCGATTCGGCTCGCGGCAGTGAAGAGCGGACCGCAGGAGTCGCCGCCAGTGGCCGGGGACCTCGACGGGCAAGAGACTTTGACCTTGAGCAGGTGAGCCATAAAACACACAATTTCCTTCTGTTTTGCTTTCTGTTCTGCGTTTCTGCTGTTTCGTTTCCACCCTCTCGTTGTCATTGTTCGGATGCCTACAGTAAAAGCACATTGTATATGTTCATCAGACAAACGGGCACGAAGAGAGAACGGAGGATAGAGAACAGAAGGGGGTGAATAGCATCATCTAGAGTGGGGCCGTCGAGGCTCGAGTGCAGAGCCGCAGTATCACTGGTCTTCGAATCTTGCCGCCTGATTCACCGGGGGTGTGGTCGGGGACTGTCTGACCGGAAGATGAAAACAATCCATTACTTGGATGTCCTTCGAGGTACCTACCGTCTACCACCTTTCCCACTCGAAAATTTTGTCTGGCCAGGCGGCCTTGGTAACAACTCACTTCTCCTCGCATTCGACCACCTTTCTCTCGCCGCCGCAAGGTTCGCTCAACTATCAATTCGCTGGCTTCGATCTGAAACCTACCGGCACCTTCGCATCCATCCGCTCCTCTTGCATTCCTCATCTTCTTTGATTTCGACAAACTCCAATTATCTCTCGTCGAAATCCATACCACCCACAAAGATGAGTACTTCGTACCAGGATTGCGACGGTCTGACTGGGAGTTTCCATGGAAATAAATCCTCGGGCGAAGGTTACTTAGGTGGTGACGAAGAGGATGCAGGTCATGGGACGGGTAGCCAAGACATCAATGGATCTGGTGAACCGTTCGGGGAGGACGACGACAGCGAAGACATCGACTGGATATCTCAGGTCGACCCGCGATGCTATCGCTTTGTTCTCACAGATCCGGACTCGGACGAGCCATGCGACGACTCTCAGTCTGCCGAGGAGATCGAGAGACGATACAACGCTTTCTTCTCGCAGTGGAATGAGATGAACTGGCAGGCACCTGTCAGGGGCCCTATCTCGCCTTCTCTTTCGCCCAGAACCAGCATTCGACCAAGTCAGAGCAGAGCTCTAAGCGTCATCAGCATACCCAATGACGAGAGCGATTCCAGCAATCTAGGAGATCTTGGCGACCTTGGTAGTGAAAGCAGCGAATGCAGCTCAAGCGTTGAGTTCCTCGGTGCATCACCTATCACGCCAATCCATGACACCAGCCAATACCGCGATGCCAAACCGAGAGATGGCCCCGAGCTTGAGGGAAAAGAGCGAGACAACTTCGAACACCACCCTATCCATATGCAAGACCTTCAAGCTCAGAAGGATGTCGATCTCGGAAAATTCAAGCAAATGGCTGTCGTTGTGGACTCAGCCAAGAAGTCTACACGAGAGAACGCCTGTCTGAGATGCAACAAGCGGAAGCGGGAGAACAGTGTTGAGTTTCTCTTCGAGTTCCGACGCAATGTTCGACCCAGGCGGCATTAAAGTATTTGTTGGTTCACCAGGCCAATACCAGGGGCGTTTGCCGCTTGTTCCGTTACGTGGGCAGCCGCTTCGCGAGAGCCACTATCGGCCGCCCCTGCCTAGGACAACCGGCTCGTCCTAGCTTCACTATGGGCACCTTCCTACGCTTTGTCGGCAGCGAATTTCATTTCGCTACTTCATTCTTCATCACTTGCATCACATTCCGACGCGTTTCCCACAGCCAATACTCGCCTTTTTACGCCTCGATCCTCACCCTCACTCGCTCAGGACACTTGTGGTCCCTTCCGACATCCCCTTTGTAGAACCAGTCGCTATGACTTGGTTGCCTCACAGGCCCGGGGCGGCTGGTTCGGTGCGCCGAAGGCCAGGTGATGGGAAAGAACTCACATGGGCGGAACCACGCCTTACATCAGACTACCTGGCCACGGCACCCCCGCCCTCAAGGCTCTGTGTTACCAAAGATGGCAGGCTTTACTACAATGGTCGCTACGAAACGTCGGCCACAAATCGCAAGAGGCAACAGCCTACGCGCGCCAAGCCTCCTGCTCGATTCTCACAGCACAAGGAGGAAGAAAGCATGGTGGTGAGTTTGCAAGAAAACACGGCACAGACAAATGCTGTCTGAATCGGTCGTGGGCTGGCGAACTGAATGACAACTGGAGGAAACAAACTCGGTCAATAAGCCAAGCGGCCTTGACCATCTTGCACTTTTCTATATCTTCTTACCGCCAATATCCTGTCGTCCTCCGGGCAAGCGCTAACAAAACATGAACAGGAGGATGGATTTCATGCGCGCCCGTCCATCAAGCTGCCGATTCCTGACCACATCAAGGCAATGCTTGTAGACGACTGGGAAAACATTACGAAGAATAACCAGCTGGTTCCGCTTCCTCATCCCCACCCCGTGGATGAAATTCTGAACGACTATCTCAACTATGAGCGTCCCAACCGAGAAGATGGTTCGGCAAACATGGACATTCTTGAAGAAGTCGTCGCTGGCCTGCGTGAATACTTTGAGAAGTCATTGAGCCGGATCCTTCTGTACCGGTATGTGACTTGCACACTTCTTCAATGATTTGGTACCGCTGACACGGCTGTAGGTTTGAGCGTCCTCAATACCACGAGGTCCGTAAGGTATGGGAAAAGGCAGCCGAGAACGATAAGCACAAGTCTGTCTGCGACACGTACGGTCCAGAGCACTTGTGCCGTCTAATGGGTAAGTCTAATCCACCAAGTAGTCTGCAATGTTGCTGAACCAAACAGTGTCCTTGTCCGAGCTCGTTGCCCAGACAAACATGGACCAGCAGTCCGTTTCGCGTCTGCGTGAGGAGCTCTCAAAGCTTACCGTCTGGCTTGGCAAGAATGCGAAGAGTTACTTTGTCAGCGAGTATGAAACCCCTTCTCAAGAGTACATCGACAAGGCCCGGAGTTTCTAGGCGGCCATGTCTGATTCTGAATCATCCTGAACCCGACGGTCCTTTTTCTATCGAAGACTGTAGGCTGTTTTAGCTCAATTTCCTTACGTAGTTTGTATCTCTCGGGATACACACTTGGAGCGCGTGGAAGGTCATTTTTTTCCTTTTATACGGCCTGTTAGCCTCGGGCTCTATTAGCCGGTATGAAGGGTTGGGACAGATAAATAATCAGAGTATTTTTTTCTCTTTGGTTTTTCTGCAGAGCTGCCTACGGCATATTCACGCTTGGGAATGGTGAGTACGTTGGCCACGGTTCTTTTCACGTCTTACATGACCATTCTTCGCGGCTACTCGCCCAGGCAGGCAGCTACCAACACGGCCAGTGGCCGCTGAGTCCACACAACAGCTTATCACGGGCTTGAATTCCTTCATGTTGAGTGAGCTTTTATTTTATTCCGCGCAAACAGCCTTGCTTGCGTATGCTGTTGTATATTCTGCCATGATCTTGTACAGGTTTTGTTTTCGTGGTGATGGTACAGGTAATCGACCTTTCCCTCCCGGATCCGTAACGGGGCTTCCTCCTTGATCTCGAATCATCCTCCCCCCTTCCGCCTCGCAAAGCCCTAAAATGGTAAACTTCACCGTGCAACGGCCTTCTCGACGTAGAACCCCGGGTCCGGCCTCCGCAGCTCGCGCAGCTCGGGCTGGGTCATGGCGCGGTCGACCTCCTCAACGCGTACGAGCTCCTTGACCTTGAGGATCATACCGGCGAACTGGGGGCTGACGGGATGGAAGACGGTCTGGAAACGGCGGCGCAGGCCGAGGGCCTCGAGGACGCCACGGGTGCTCTTGGGCAGGCCGATGGCGGAGCGGTGGAGGGTGATGCGGAAGAAGGACATGATGAGACGTCTTTTGTGGTGCTTTCAGGGCGGTCTGACGGTAGAGAAATTTGTCTGGAGGTGCTTGTAGAGATCGGTTTGCGCCGCTGTCGCGTTCGTCGGGTTCTCGTCTCGAGGGTCTTGGTGATCGCTTCTACAGGGGCATGCTGTTAGCTTGGCTGGGTGGATGAGCTTTAGGATCCAATCAACATACAGCTGAGTCTCTTCTAAGAGAATTCCGTTCGTCGATGTCGCGATGCCGTGGCGATTGGGCTTCTTCAAGGAACCGACCTGCTCTCAAGTGGCATTTAGACAGGTCCTGAGATCACGAGAATCCAAAATTCAATGATCTACAGGCTGCTGTTGGGATTTCGATGGTCCGTGCGCTGGTCTCGGCGGAAGTTGCCGAGCATGCTCAGGGGACTGATGTGCCCCACTCTGGATTTACCCGAGTAGCTAGCTGATGCTCACCAACCATACACAACAACAGCTTTGATCGTGGGACTGGACAGGGTGTTTGGAACCAGAGCTTTGTTTAGATACGTAGGTTTTGGTTGAATCCAGAAATCAACCTCGAAAGAGTACTTCACTACGGACTTACACAGAGACTCGCAAGACCCGTATGGTCTGAAAAGCTGAGCAATACCGTCATGATTCCAGGGCTAAGCTTTGGTGTCAGAATACGCCGTGAACAGGAACAAAAAGAGCAAGGTATCCTTTCATTCATTGCATAGAAGCGTGATTGGTGAACTGGATGGGCTTGGTCCCAGGTCTCAGATCACTAGCAAGCTTCCTTCAAGAACATTCATGTAAGGTCATCTTCGCCAATCTCAGTATTTATGTTGCTGTGTGGAATTCTGTAGTGAATCGTCAGTAGTATAACGATGAGCCAGTGCTCGGATGAGTTGCTAAAAATAGAATTAAATGAAAAAAAGCCTACAACAAAAAAAGAAACAGAGGTATGGTCTTTCTTTCTTTATTCATTTAAAAAATTTGCTGATGCTTCTGAGAAATCATACCAACCCATGTTAACAAAGACTCTAGGGTTTCACAGGCAATGGACATGTACACAACAGTTGCGAAACAACAGTTGCGAAGATATTGTTGGCTTTGGAAGATATCGATGAGTCTTTGGTGGAGTTTGGCGGAAGCCAGCTCGATCATATATGCCGTCCCCCCTGCCTTCTTGAGATCCCTCTACGATCGCCAAAGCATTCCATCCAGAAGGGCGTGACATGTATAGGTACTATGACATTTGGATGACGAATAGAACTATGGGTTTTGAGTGAATTTTCCGATTAAGAACGAAGGAGCCTGCGACCTCATGGAGAACGGCTCTTTATACACGTCTTGGACGTAGATCGCAACGCTGCAAGCGAAAGGATCGAATACTGAGCCATTCCACACTGCAACCATTCATAGATGGAAGAAACCTGTATCTCTCGGCATCTCACTGCCCACCAGTTCTGCCAAGAAGCGTTTCATAGTTTGGCACTAAGAGAGCATCCCAGGCCAAGCTCTCGGGTTTGGAAAGAAGACCGACTGGATGATAAGCTTCGAGTGGCCTGTATTATTGCTATGTTGTCACGTTTTTCAAACTAGCAGATGTCTTGAGAATTGCAGTACTTGATCCACTAGTGAATCGGAACCTCGTAGCTAGCCTCGGCCTCGTTGCTGTCACAACAAGCAGCTTGAATCCGACACTGGGGATCCATCAGATGACGAATTCGACCCAAAGTCGACCCGGCTTCTTCATGGGGGCTGCCAACATGCCAAAAGATGTGGGAAATTCTTCGATATGGCCATTACCCATCATCCATCAACTCTCGCACCGCACGTATTCTTGCTGACAAACGCAGGAACACCTTGCGGCGAGAACATATCACTTCTGGAACATAAAGCAAGTCGAAAAGGGGGTACTCGGCAAGAACACCACTTCACCTGCCGCAATGTCTTCCTTTAATAGCGTAAGTGCGTTGACCCCGTCTGTCATTCCTCTCACGCGACGGTGGAAACCAAGATCGGAGGCCTTATTCAGACCATCGATGCGGATCCCACGAACCAAACTACTTGGATCATTCGTTGTACAATTTAAGCTTATTGCAAGAAAGAGCCTACTCGAAACGAATGCTTGTAGCGGCCCGCTTTCGCCCCCGTTGGAGAGAACATTGGCGGCAAAAAAGAGCAGGCGCCGTTGGTGTCTCTGCTATGGGTACGGTGGGCGTCTATGTAGTGGACCACGAGAAACAGACGTAAAGCCAAGATAAGGAAGGCATTATCCGTGACATCCCTGGCAGCGTTAGAACGATAAACGGGCAAAACCATTAGTATATCCCGGAGGGACTACGCAGCACTACAACGTATATAGCTTGTCGTACAAGACGCCATTTAGCACATCATCATCCCTCGCATGACGTTAAAATCATTTACTCCATTTCTATAGCCACATCCCGTGGCAAGCCGTAACCTTCCGCCGCTAACCCTTGACCCTTTACATCTGAACCTCCACTCTGCCCTCGGCGCCTGGCGGGCCAGAGCCGAGCTGGGGAAGGATGTAGGTAATGTCATCCCACGGGTGACGGTACAGACCAGTGCGCAGTCTCTTCTGGTCGAGGTAGTGGGCAATGAGACCGATGGAACGACCGAGGACGAACAGACCGTTGAGGACACCCATCTTGAGGTAGTCCTCGGCCTCTTCGGAGGAGAAAGCGCCGCAGTTGCGCATAAGGTCGACGAAGCAGACAGCGATGCAGCCGTCGACGTTGAGGATAAGGTTGTCCTTCTTCGAGGTGGTGACGGTCTCGACGGCCAGGGCGTAGTCGAGCAGCTTGTGAGTAGGGAACTTGGCCTTGACATACTCCTTGACAAGCTCGACACGCAGATCGGGGTTGTTGCGGGACTTGACACGGTGGCCAATACCGGGGATGAGCTTGTTCGCCTTGCGCATGTTGTCGACGAACTCACGGGGACTCAGGCCCTTGTCGAAGGCCTTGGTGAACTCCTCGGCGGCGCCGTCAAGGGCACCACCAAAGCGGGAGCCAATGGTCAACAGACCAGCAACAAGCGAGGAAATGAGGTCCTTGCCGGCACGGGTGGTGATGATGGTGTTCATGGCACCGGAAACGGCGGGGCCGTGGTCAGCAGTGAGCATGAGAACCATCTCAAGGAACTTGGAGGCGTAGGGGGGCAGGCGGCGACGGAACCACAGGAGAGACATGACACCGCCGATTCCGATCTCTTCCTTGAAAACGTCCGAGATGGGCATGCCAGCGTACAGGAGCTCCTGGCCACGGTCGTCGGAGATGGTGGAGATGAAGGCAGCGGGCTTACGGATGAGACCGAGCTCTTGGGCCCACGAGTAGTCGATGGGGATCTTAGGAACAACAGGCTCAGGCTGGGGCTTGATGGTGCCGTTCTTGACCAGGCTGTCGTAGAGAGCCTTGAGCACCTGGGGCATGTCCTCGAAAGTGTCGGGGACGTAGAAGCCGGCCTCCTTCATCTTCTCGTTCTTGGTCTTGGCCGTCTCCAGGGTGGAGTTGGCGAAAGCACCGGCATGACCAAACTGAACCTCAGTCTTGAACATGCTGGCGCAGGTACCAATGGCCCAGGCGACGATGGGCTTGGTGATGACGCCATCCTCAACGGCCTTGATGACCTTGTATTCCTCAACACCACCAACTTCACCGAGCAAGACGAGGATCTTGCAGTCGGGGTCGGCCTGGTACCTGAGCAAGTGGTCGATGAAGGTGGTTCCGGGGTATCTGTCACCACCGATGGCGACACCCTCATAGACACCGTCGGTGTTGTTGGCGATGATGTTGTTGAGCTCGTTGGACATACCTCCAGACTTGGAGACGTAGCCGACCGAACCCTTGCGGTAGAGCTTGGAGGCAACGATGTTGTCCATCATACCACCGGTGTTACCGATCTTGAAGCAGCCGGGCTTGATACCACCGACAGTGGCGGGGCCAATGATGGTGATGCCCTTCTGCTGGGCCTTGTGGGCGATCTCACGAGCACGCTGAACAGTATGTCAGTGGACCGCGGGGAGGAGCGAGGGGCAGCGGGCAGGACTCACGCGCTCAGGAACACCCTCAGCAATGATAGCGATGGTCTTGATCTGGGGGAACTCCATCAACTCCATGGTGGAAGAGTAGACACTTCGAGAAGAGGCGAAGTTGACAACGACATCAACGTCTGGGTGCTTGGCCATGGCCTTGGGGACCTCCTGGTAGACGGGGAGGAGGGTCTCGCTGGTTCCCCAGTACATCTTGCTGACGAACTGACCACCAAAGGTGTAAATGATGCCGGCGACAGAGGGGGTCTTGCGCTTGCAGATGAAGTCAAAGTCCAGCATGCCCTGGACGGCACGGGGCTGCAGACCGTAGACGAAGCATCTGGTCTTGTCGTTGAACAGGGCGTGTTCGGGGAGGGGGCTCAAAGGACGGCTGGGAGCAGAGAAGCGTGTGATGTTGTCGTTGGCAGACAGGCCGCTGGCTGCCTTGGCGCCGTTGGCAGGGGGAGTGGTGGCCGAAGGCATTGTGAAGAAAGTCGAGCTTCGTCGGTCAGGAGGATCTCAACAACAAGGGCAGAAGGAAAAAAAAGTCTGGCGAGGGGAAGCAAGGTCAGCAAGCTTATCGAAGCAGACAATGAAGACGCCAGAAGCAACAGAATCGATGTCTGCCCGCGAAGAGGAGGAAAGTGTCCAAGGAGGGATGGGATGGAGAAGTTGAAA
This sequence comes from Colletotrichum caudatum, assembly GCA_030867225.1. NCBI lineage: Eukaryota > Fungi > Ascomycota > Sordariomycetes > Glomerellales > Glomerellaceae > Colletotrichum > Colletotrichum caudatum. Next base: position 25,756 of record MU846391.1, read on the forward strand.
GGCGGAGGGGGAGTAGGAGGAAGTCTGATGGAAAACAAACGAGTCGGAATTATGGTGGGGAGGAGGTGAGATTTCAGGAGGGACTCGAAGGACGACGCTCGCAGGAAGCTGAAATCGTTGGATCTGCGAGGCTACTGCTCATCGGCAGCTGGGGACACCACCAGACATTAAGTGGACCGTGTAGCTGGCGTAGCCCCCAGCTCTTGGGGATACTTAATTTTTCCTTGAACATGAAGGCGGGTGTGGAAGCGAGAGGTGGCATGTGCGGAATCTGTTCGGAGGTAGGATGGAGGGGCAGGATTGACATGACCGGGGTTTGTGGCGTGGTGTGTGGGTGGGGTTGGGGGGAACGACATCTGACTAATACTGACTTACCTGGCAGTGTTGTTGCTGTTTTTGGGGGGCGGATTGGAAAACCGGCGACGGACAACAGCAAAGTCCAGCTTTCGTCTGACTATTGTCGACCTGACGGAAGGTTTCGTTCGTGAGGATGGAGGAAGGCAGGCAGGCTGACGAGAGGGGGAAAAGAAGAAGGGAGGGAAGGAAAAGAGAGTCGAGGTGCGAGGGATCGGAGGAGAAGAAGAATGGAGATTCGACGTAGTAAGTAGTTGAGGAGGGCGGCAAGGGGGGGAGGGGTGAGATGGGAAAGGTATCTTTCTCTCTCAGTGTATGTGCTTTCTTTATTTCTTCTTTCTTTTCTCCTCAGCGGGAATGAACAAGGGAGCGAGGAAGGGGAGGAGACAGACGGTGGTCGGTGAGTGTGTGAGAGAGTCAGAGTGTGGGCGGTTTCTGTGAGGTGATGGTGAGCAGGGATGATGTTGTTGGTGTCCCAAGCGTCTGAGGGAGGATGAAAGTGAAGTGACAGCCAAAGCCAAAGTTGGAGCCGGAGTACCTAGCGAGCGAGAGTCGAGACCTGCCTGGCCCGAGCACCAAACCAAGCACCACAGCGTCGTCCAATTCCACGCCGAAAAAGAAGGTCCAATCCCAATCTCAATCCCCACAAATGTCTGGTCGCCAACAATGCCAGACAATGCCTTGCAGCGGCAGGAACAGGGCGGGCAGAATTGGGCGGACCGGAGACTGGCACCGACGGGCAAGACAGACAGCCCCGGCCCCGTTGACCGTGATGGATTGGGTAGTGTAGTGTATGTAGTGTCTGTACATCGTACTGCTTGTGGTGGTGGGCGAGTGCCTGGACAAGCAGGGTCGGGGATCCGAAGGTACCCGCGGGCGATCAGTTCCGTTGGTGTACGTACACATAGGTACCTACCTACCTACAGTAGGTAGGTAGGTAGGTATTAGTGGGTAGGTTAGGCGCTGCGATAGGTCAGTCAGGTACAAGATCGGTGGGTGTCTGGCGACGCAGTGACACACCACTGCTTGCCCTCACGAAGAAATGGCGGGCAGGTATGGTGGTCCTTTTTTTCTTTCTTTCTTTGGTGCAAGTGAGACTTTTGGGTGGTGTGGGAATGGAGGGGGATGGGAAATGGAGACGTCCGTCATGCGACGGCCGAAAGAGTTGGGGAAGTTCAGGATGAATGGGGAGCTGTGATTGGCCGTGTTTTCGTTGAAGTGTTGAATGTTCAGAGGGCAGGGGAGTTGCTAGCAAAGTCAATGGAAAAGGGAGGCGCGATGGGTGATGGGCGACCGGGGCTACCAGTGCCAGGGTAGGAAGGGAAGGACAGCAGAAGCGAGCAAACAAGCGGCTACGATACAATGACAAGATACCTACCTAGGTACCCACCCACCCGCTGGGCTCTGGACCCTTGGAATTGCCCCGCTTGTTTTCTGGCGGACCGTCACGTACCAAGCAAGGCAGGTACGAAGTAGTGTACCTCTTACTAGACGTAAACTACGGACTCTGTAGGTAGGCAGCCCCAGTCCGGTACCGGTAAGTGTGTGTTCGTGCTCTATACGGATACCAACCGGCGATTCACACCCACCCGCAACTTCGACTCGGACCGGGCGCCGAGACGGACTTGCACAGGGAGCCCGGTAGTATAGTATCATATGTACCTAGCAACGCGCCCGACTGAGTGCCTGATTCAATCTTGGACTTTGGCTCAGGTCCTTGACCAGCTCTATGTAATGCCCTAATAGCACGTAGTAGTGTACGCTAGCAGCTCAGCACAGAACAGAGGAAGCATGGGGCATGAGCCGTAGGGAGGACGACCAGGGTTGGATACCTAGGTAGGTACGTAGGTTGGTAGGTAGGTATAGGTGGTTTAGCTTGGAGCTCATTATGCCTATCTACAATAGGCATGTACCCTACCGTACCGGTACCCCATCTGTCCGCAACGGTGTGTGCTTTGCTTTGCTTGCACCCGTGTGGGCTGCGTACCTGCACAAGCCCTACCTCACCTCACCTCCCCTCCCCTCCCCTCAATCAGGTAATACACTTCCCCAGCTACGAGTGTAGTAAGTGAAGAAGATTGCGAATGGCGAGACTGCATTGATGGTACGGCGAGATACGGAGTAGAGTCAGGTGAAAGCAGGCTTCGGCAAGCTACACCCCATCCCCCACACATCCGTTTCATCATCCAATCAGTCAGTTCTTGCTGAGATTGGTTTGGATTGGAATGGCAACACCCGAGGGACCGGACACTTTACACGCACTCTGTCAAGGATTGCCCCATCCGTCACTGCCATTGGATCGCAGAGAGACAGAGACAACGGGCGCCGTAGTGTCCGGGTGTTGCTCCCGCCCCGACCAGTCCAAGTTGAGATCAGCCCGCGCTGGCTGGTGCTTGACCGCAACAATAGTAGGGAGGCGCGTGCCAGGCCAGCCACGGCGGACTTTAGACCGCCCTTTAGCTTCATCACACTGCAACACAACGAAACGTAACCCGACCCGACCTGACCTGTGCTTGCCGCATGGTCCTGCCTGCCTGCAGCACATACAACACGGCAGTCGACGAGTCGGTTTTGACCGCACCTCTGGTCTCTGATCTCTGATCCAGCCCAATGGCCTCGGACTGGATGGTTAGAGAGATCGGCACGCGCCAGCTTGGCCGCCCCCAGCCAGGTTACCGACACAGTAATCCATCTCGACACTCGCCCGACGCCAACCCATCGTACCAGCTGTCCTGGGTGGGGCGAGGCGGTCACTAGAACCGCCTCCTTCCCCGTACAGTACCGCATGCGACTGAGGTGGTGTCCGTCAGTCAGCGAGCTAGGTATTTTGGGCGTATGGGTTGGTTGTATGCGCATGCGTGCAGTGTGTCGAGTGTGTGTGTGAAGGAGACTAGTTTGGCCACTTGGGACGATGCGTCAAGAGCGAGATCGATCCTCCCTCCCGAGATGGAAAGTACAGCACAACGAGAGAGAAGAAGCAGTGCAATATTGCGACGATAGGTCCAGCTGCAAAGCGCGCAGCGAAGAAACAACGATCGAGACGAGGCCTGAGGCCCGAGGCCTCGCGGACTTGGTAGAGTCGACGGGCATTACTGCCCTGTCTTTCACCCATGCTCTCGCATACCCCGAAACCCGGCTTGCCGCATCCCACCTCCGCCGGTTTTCGGGCCTCCCCCATCATCACTCCGCCGAACACCGGGCATTGCGCATCCTCGCTTGAGGGAATCCGATGGGCCATCACACCACACCCTCATTTGTACCTTCACACGGAGCGCGCATCGTGAACAGCTTCTCCGCGGCTTGTCGTGTCCTCTTGAGAGTGGCATGGCATGGCATACGAGGGTGAGACTTAGAGAACCTTTTGTTCGTCCTGGGTCGAAGTGCCGTCTGATTGAGCAGTCCAACGTCTCACTCGAGACTGATGATGACTGTGCTTTTTGACCGTCCGTCCCAATTCCCATTTCCAGCGCCATGGCTACACGCCAGCCAAAGCCCGGCTCCTTGACTGATACCGATTGGGATCTGACATCTGGCACACCGTCCGTTATCCCACGACCAGATTGAGAAACGTCCGAAGTCCAAATCATCCCGCGGCTCTTGCACCCCCGATGGACTTGAATCACCGAAAACTCATGCCCGCCGCGTTACTATAGACGCGCCGCCGGCGCAAAAGCAATGGATCCAGCAAGAGAGAGGAACAGACCCAAGCCCACGGAGATTAAGGCAGAGAATCATCTGGAAGCAGAGGGAATTGGAGCGAGTACGACGCGATGCACGGCGGCAGCGACAATCGCAGTTACCGCACCGCACAACATCCATCACACCGAACCGAACCAAACTAAACCCGCAATGCCCGTAAGCTCCATCTTTTCCACCTTGCAGCGCCTCCCGTTCGGTTCTTCTGCCCTACCCTGCCGTGGATGTCAATGTGTCTGTCCCAGACAGACCGAGATCGACCTCGGAGGGCCTTGCGGTTTTCGACGGACATTGTCGCGCGCTGGCGTGGCAGAGATCCGAAGAGGAGGATGGGGGGGAGACAAAAAATACGACCCCCTGGTCCAACACTTTGCTGGCCGTCAGAATGGCGCTGTCCTGCGGGGGCTGCGGGGGGGAAATCCATATCCCCCCCAAAAAAAAATCAGAAAACCAAAAAGATACTCCAAGTCTCTCGTCTCGCCCTCCCCCAGAAAGAGTGAGTCGAGTGAGTGACTTTGAAAAAGGAACGAGGTCCACTTAAACCTCCCAACAACCAGTGTCTGTCTCTTTCCCCCCCCAGACAATTTTTCCTCTCTTGCCATCCATCCGTTGCTAGCTTGTACCTCCCCTCCCCGCCATTCCTTCCCATTCCAATCTCACGCGATAACTTTGGCGGGGTGCAGCCCAGAAGACAAGAGAAAGTAGGTAACGCAGGTAGAGAGACAGATGCACTTGCCTGTCCCTTCTCTTTCCCTTTCCAACTCTTCCCAATCGCTCTGGTTTTTTTTTTGTTTTTTTTAACTTGTTCCCTTTGTCGTGGATTCATTCCGTCGAACTTACCCCCTCCCCCCTCCATAAAAACGGAAGCAGGCAAGAGCT
>MU846392.1:0-30521 GCA_030867225.1 Colletotrichum caudatum
AAGTGTAGAATTAGGTGATAGTCGAAAGTCTACTGTCTCGATCTACCTCCTTTAATTCCCCTTTTATCTCTGATCAGCCCTTTTACCCGAGCGAATCGCTTAAAGATAGGCCGATTTCCCTACCCTACTACACTGCTAACAGCTAGTAATCTCAAGGAACCAGAGCGTGTTCCAAGTCTGCAGGCAAGGAAAGCTGATTGCCAAATGGGTGATTGTTTTACCCTGAAGCAGAGTGTACAGAGAAGCATCCCGGGTCTGCACCCTTGGTTTTTGACGCGTACAGCTGGCTCAGCCCGGTCTTCAACGACGCGGCGTCTTTCTACATCACCAACACCACGTCCTTCTGCCCGTGCCGCTTGCAAGGCTTGGGACACTGACATGAACTATCCGGCCTACGGCTGCCAGCCCATCGGCCAGTACCTTTTGGAACGAATCTGGCCACGTTACGTATAGCGCGCATAAGGCACTGGCCGACGAGGTTGAAGAGTTCCTGCTTCGAAAGAGCGTCGGTCGCTGCGGCGGGCCGAATTCAGCATAGTTTGTATGGATGACTCGATGGATCAACGGGAAAGCCGCTCGATACAAGAACAAGTTCTACCAATATGAGCGCAAAAGAAACTGTCATTTCCCAGTTTGATATTCGCATCTCGAAGCGCTGTTCTTGCACCGTTATTGACGATTTTGGGCTATATTTTTCTGTTCTTTTCTGACCGACTGGCAATTCCATCGGGCCCTGTTGGGCAATGTTCTAGCCACGCCGCAGAGAACCAGGCTTCATGTACTGTCATGCTTCACCAAAAGTTCCTGTTACCGGGCTGCCGCCGGTGTGCCCTGCAGCTTGTTGTGCCAGGATAGGAAGGTCGACGTCTTCACCGAATCAGCATCCCCGAAGCCGGAAACGCCCCCGCCCCCCCTCTCCCTGGTTTGTGATCCTTCCAGGCAAAGATATGACCACCGCGTCGTCACGTCTTACGCACGAGGCATCGTAATCATCCTTGATAAAGAGCCACGGGGAGTCAGTCTCCTTGAGCTCCAGAGGCTGATTCTTCCTTCTCCAACCTGGCATCCGACGTTCAAGGCTACCATGTTGTCCTCCGCTTCGCTGTTGCTCGGCGGGCTTATCGGGCTTGCGACCGCGCAGTTCCCGCCTGCCCCGGAAGGGGTCAAAGTGCTCAAGTCCAAATTCCACGAAAATGTGACAATTTCTTACAAAGAGGTAAGCTTTCGGATCGGTTGCGAATGTCAACCCATCCGCCTCATTGACCGCTCCTCTGGTAGCCCGGGATCTGCGAGACGACGCCGGGGGTCAAGTCGTACGCGGGCTACGTGCGGCTGCCGCCCGGGACTCTGGACGACGTCGACGGGGAAGCGCAGGACTACCCGGTCAACACGTGAGAGACACCCTTGGACGCGTTCAACCGGCCCCCCCCAAAAAAACTCACAGGCGCGACAGTTTCTTCTGGTTCTTCGAGGCCCGCAAGGCGCCGGAGAATGCCCCGTTGGCGATTTGGCTCAACGGCGGCCCTGGCGCGTCTTCCATCATGGGGCTCCTCGAGGAGAACGGCCCCTGCTTCGTCAACGAAGACTCCAAGACCACCCGGCTGAACCCGTGGAGCTGGAACAACGAGGTCAACCTCCTATACATCGACCAACCTACCCAGGTGGGGTTCTCGTACGACACCCCGACGAACGTTTCCATCCACGAAGGCGAGGATCCCGAACTGGGTGCTGGTGTGTACATGTTTCCCACCGACTTCGGCGACAGGGTCCCCGAGGCCAACGCCACGTACCGGTACGGCACGGCCTCCAGCCAGAAGGCCTCGCAGACGTCCAACACGACGGCCCATGCCGCCCATGCCTTGTGGCACTTTGCCCAGACCTGGTTCTTCGAGTTCCCCGGCTACAAGCCCATCGACGACCGCGTCAGCCTCTGGGCGGAGTCTTACGGGGGGCACTACGCGCCCGGCATATTCCGACACTTCCAGGCCCAGAACGAGCTGATCCAGAACGGGTCCTCGCCGGAGAAGAACGCCCAGCTTATCCACCTCGACACGCTAGGGATCGTCAACGGCCTCATCGACCTCGCGATCCAGGGCGAGGCCTGGATCAGCTTCGCCTACAACAACGTGAGTGAAAGGACCCTCGGGCGACGTCGCATTAACATCCCAGAGGGGAGGGGGGAACCGCCGGGATCGCTGACAATCACACGCAAAGACGTACGGAATCCAAGCGTTCAATCAATCCGTCCACGACGCGCTGATGCACAACTGGACGCGTCCGAACGGGGGCAGAGACCAAGTCCTCGAATGCCGAGAGGCCCTCAGGGAGCACGGCCCGTTTGCCGCCGACGGGGGCAAGAAGAACGTCACCGAGATCTGCGGGCATTTCCTCCCGGGGGGGAACGAGGCCGTGGAGACGTACCTGGCGATGCCGGGTGGGAAGGGCTGGTACGACATCGCGCACGACAGGCACGACCCCTTCCCGGCCCCGCATCTTTATGGCTATCTCACCGAGGCCGACGTCCTATCCTCGCTCGGCGTGCCTGTCAACTACTCGGAGGCGTCGGGTGCCGTGGGCAGGAGCTTCGGCCATACCTTTGGTAAGGCCTCCATTTCCTTGGGCGGGGAGAGAGAGAGAGAGAGAGAGAGAGAGAGAGAGAGAGAGACTACTTTTGGACGGAACGGGCATGCTCAGGCGATTGATTCTAGATATAATCCTGGGCGGGTTTGGCGAGTCGATCGGGTACCTTCTCGACAAAGGAGTCAAGGTCCATATGATGTGTGAGTCGTCCCCCGCCGTGCTCTGCCCCGAGGCTGTCCTACACTTTGCCATCGTTGCCCCCCCCCTCTCCCGTGTTTCTAACTCATCTCGCGCCGTGCAGACGGCGACCGCGACTACGCCTGCAACTGGGTCGGGGGCGAGAGAGCCAGCCTGGCGGTCCCGTACAGCCGGTCGCCCGACTTTGCGAAGGCCGGGTACGCCCCCCTCGTCACGCCGGACGGGGTGGCGGGGATGACGCGGCAGTTGGGCAACTACAGCTTCTCGCGGGTCTTCCAGGCCGGCCACGAGGTGCCGGCGTACCAGCCCGTCGCGGCGTACGAGATCTTCATGCGCGCGACGTTCAACCGGGACGTCGCGACGGGGCTGGTCCCCGTGACGGACGGGCTGTCGACCGTCGGCGTCAGGGACACGTGGCACATCAAGAACGCCCCGCCGCCGCGGCCGGACCCGATCTGCTACGTGCTGAAGCCGGAGACGTGCCGGCCCGAGGTCTGGGAGAGGGTCGCCGCCGGCACCGCCCTGGTGAGGGACTGGTACGTTGTCGGGGACGCGGCCGACGACGACGTGGTGGACGCACAGCCCGGCGGCGCAGGTCAACAGGCTTTGGAAGAGTTGTGACAGGGGGAAAAAAAAAGCAAAAAAAAAAAAAAGAGGAGGGGGGGAGGGGGTCTCGACCCCCCATGCCGGGGCGTTGCGTTGGCGCAAAGAATGACGGTTATCTCGGCAACACGCGTCGCGAGCTGGGGAGGAGTTCCGAGGCAAGCGGACTGAGAGGATCGTCGGACAAGTGTGTTTCAGTGATTGGGCGAACGAAGGGGGGGGAAGGGGGAGGGGGGGGAAACAAGCCGGGAAGCGATGCAGCTTCAAGTCGCAGTCTTTGCGCCCTAGCGTCGTCGTCTGGCGTGGTTATGGTTACGAACCGGCCGCTCTAGCTTCCAAGGCGTCTCCATTCGAGACCCAATAAACCAGATAAACCAAAAGCTGAGTTTCTCTTCGCGTCTGCACACGATCCATGCCCAGCGTGGGTGTGTGTGTGTGTGTGTGTGCTATACATAGCATGTGTATGACGTTGGCCCATGGCCCATGGGCGGGATGCGGGAGTGATCCTGGACCGTCCAAAAAAGCTTCCTACCAACCGATCAGGGGGGGGGGGGGAGCCTTCATCGGCAAGACAGACGACCCGCCCAGCTGGTGGTATTTCGTCCGATCCGAATGCCTGGGAAACCTTGGCGGGAGGATGTTGCGCCGGCGGCAGAACAACACGGCACAGCACAGCACAGCATAGCACAGCACAGCACAGGCCCTCCCCCGGGAGACGCAGTGCCGAGTAGTAGTAGTAGTAGTAGTAGGGGTAGTAGTAGGGGTAGTGGTGGTAGTAGTGGTAGGGGCAGTAGTAGTAGTAGTAGTAGCAGGGGTAGTGCGTAAGCTGGACTTGACAAGGGGGCGTTGGCTGAGGCTTTGCCTGTCAGACGTGATTCACGGAGAAGGAAACAGAGTTATTGGATGTGTCAGGGCTTCTGTCAGGGCAGATGGGGGAGGGAGGGGGGGAGGGGGGATGAGAGCGGCCAACGCGCGGTGTAGAGTAGCATCGAGGGAGGCTCCAGACGGACGGACGGACGGACGCTTGGGAAACGACCAATGCAGTGCACAACTATCACATGCTAGTACCGTCTGAGGACGAGAGGAGGAGGAGGGGGAAGAGGGTCGACATCACGTCAAAAGCCGCTGGGTCCCCAGCCATTTTCTTGACGATAAGAGGGTCTCGAAAAGGCCCTGTCTGTTCCTTGATAACTAGCTGTTCTTGCTTGCTTGCCTGCTTGCCTGTGCTGTTGTTTCCCCTTTGCTTGGTACCAAGACTCGGCCGGTCGACTGTGGCATTTCAGACGTGCTCAAGTATTGGCTGAAACAGAGCTGAAACCCCCGTCTCCTGGAAGAGACGAGACATTCGACCCTTATTCAAGGGCCTTGCTGCCACTGAATAACACCAGAATTCCATCTGGTCCGGGAACGAGAAAGAAAGGGAAAAAAAAAAGACCTGTCAACTGTCGGAAAACCCGTCCCTGAGAAACCACTCGAAGAGGGTGGTCCAACTAGATACGAATACCCACTGGAATACGAATACCGAAAGGAACACCAGATATACCCCCACGGCATCGGAAAGGAATACAGAACAAAACACAAGACGAAGAAGGAGAAGAAACATGGACGGCAAATCATTTTCATCACGCATTAGCGACCTGGTCAAAGTAAGCAGCAGTGGTCAACCTCCCCGCCCACCCCCTCCCCCCCCCCCCTCCTCTCCGGGAGGGGGGGGGGGGGGGGGGGGGGGCCGCTGGTGGGCGCATGATTCACGGAAAACACACGCGCTGACCAAAAGTGACGGCTTCTAGTTCCTATCATCCGTACAAGGCGACCTGTCCAACGTCACGGCGCCTCCCTCGTTCCTGGCGCCGTCGTCCGTCGTCGAGGTCGGCCACTGCTGGTGCCAGCGGCCCGGGGTCTTCGTCGCCCCGGCGCTGGAGCCCGACCCGGAGAAGCGCAGCCTCAAGGTGCTGCGCATGATCCTCATCGCCATGCGCAGCCAGTTCTACGTCGCCGGCGCGCCCAACGTCAGCATCAAGAAGCCCCTCAACGCCTTCCTCGGCGAGCTGTTCCTCGCCTCGTGGACCGACTCGGACCGCAAGGCCCGGACGGAGCTCGTCGCCGAGCAGGTCAGCCACCACCCGCCCATCACGGCCATGCACATGGGCAGCAGGGAGCACGGCATCCGCGCCGACGGCTACGCCCGCGTCGAGATGACCTTCTCGAGCAGCGTCAACATCCGCCAGGTCGGCCACGCCGTCGTCCACATCGACCGCTACGACGAGGACTACCTCGTCCCCCTGCCCGAGGTCAAGGTCCGCGGCTTCCTCAACGCCTGCCTGTACCCCGAGGTCCTGGGCACCTACTACATCGTCTCCAGCACGGGATACGTCTCCGAGATGAAGTTCTCCGGCAGCGGCGTCTTCCGCGGCAAGAAGAACTCGTTCGAGGCGCGCATGTACCACAAGAACGACAGGAAGAACACAATCTACGAGCTGCAGGGCTGCTGGAGCGAGGGCTGGACCGTCAAGGACGGCAGGACGGGCGACGTCGTCGAGCGCTACGACGTCGACGCGCTCGAGAACCTGCCCGCGCCCATGGAGATGGAGCCGGTCCAGAGCCAGGACCCGTGGGAGTCGAGGCGGGCGTGGAACGGCGTCATCGAGGGCCTGGGCAAGAACGACTTCCGCGCGACGGTCAGCGCCAAGAGCCAGGTCGAGGAGGCGCAGCGGCGCATGAGGGCCGAGGAGAAGAAGAAGGGCGAGACCTGGGAGCCGCTCTTCTTCAAGAGCATCCCGGGAGAGGACCACGAGGTCTTCCACCGGCTGGCCAAGGGCGTCGACTGGCAGCTGCACGACAAGCACACCAAGGGCGTCTGGAAGATCGACGACGCCAAGAGGGACTCGGTCCAAAGGCCGTTCAGGGGAGAGCTGACCCCCTTGGGCTAGACGGGACCCGACCGACCCCTCTGGCGTGTTTTTGTTTAGATTCGACATCATGTGTTAATGCGTTACGACCAAACGGGACGGCGTTCAGTTCGGGCTGTGGAGATAGATGCGCGCGCCTAGCCGTCGCATCATCGTGTACATAAAAATCAGACGACTAATTATAAGCGGCAGAACCAGTTTTCCAACTTGCCTGCCTGCCTTCCCAGAGGGTGGGCTGATTGCTTGCTTCTCCGGCCTGTCCAAACTCGAGAGACGGAACCGATGATGTCGTCGTCGTCGAACCCGAGTTTCGTTGCGCATACCGCGGCACAGAGGTCCTCCAAGCCAAGCCTCGATCCCGCATGGATGCCCCTGGAACAAGAATAAGCTTTTGTATCGGCAACGGCGGCGGTGAAAAATTTCATCATCTTTACCTGACGTTGACTCTTCTATCGACAAAAAGTCCCTCAAATTGGGCCGGGTCCTGCTCGCCTAGGTAACCCGACCTGGCTCACGATGCCGCCACGGCGCGTGCATTTCACGCTCTGCACGAGCGACGGGGAAGGCTTTCCGCGTCGCCTCAATCTTTGCGTCGCTCGAAGAGCCGAGGGACGACCTTCAAGCCGGAAGCCTGCGCGGGTTTGTTCGAGTGCAAAACGTGGCAACGCCTCCCGTGCCTGTCTTCTCCCCCTTTGAGCGCAGACCAGGCCGTCGTGCCGGCGCACGGGATGATTCGATGAGCACTTGCGTGGGCGACAGGGGCGAAGGGGAGCGGCTCGGCGACGAGCTTGACCTTGGGCGCGCCGGGGGTGAAGTCGTCGGTGCGGCGCCGTGCCCGACGATGGGTCGGGAGGCTTGCGCTTTCGAGCATGGCCGACAAACTGCCGTCGGAATACCGGGCAGCAGGGCGGATAGGTTGGTACTTTGCTAGGGCTGGCGAGGAAACATGTGTTTATAGCCATCATCTGATGATAGACGAGGGCTTTGAAGGCACTCCATAAAGACATCATGAGCAGGATTACTGCCTTTGAGGATTACAGATAGACTCAGTGTTGGTGATCGCGGACTAGGCGTCGTCGGCAGCGCTCCTGTAAAGGTGTCAACACTTGCAGCTCAGCTTGCAAAACACCGCTTGAGATTTGTTTGAGGGACGCTGGCCTCAGCAATCTTGAATACGAGCCAGGGAATTGGGAGCGGTGCATAGACTACTTCCACAAGGCATCTGCTTATCAGAGTAAAAGCCCATCATATCGCCCGACGCAACTTGGAGCTCGTCGTCAGCTCACGCAGCCAATACCAAATAGCGTGCTATGACAATCATTGCTATGCTGAGCGAATACGTCAAGTTTGGCCTTGTCCGCCACAGTCGGAGCAGCGGCGCTGATACTCCGCTCATGATTTCAATGCTGGCGGGATGCTCTGACGAGGAGTTCCGGCCCCGTTGTCTCATTTTCGAGAAGGTAACGAGTCTATCTTCAAAGGTTCTGATTTATATCAGGATGAGATGTTCTCTTCAATCCCTTAATACCCGGTTATGGATGTTCAGGGGCAGTGCTAGGCAGCGATGGGAAGATTCGCTTACCCCGGTCGTGACCCTGGCCTTGGAAATGCCCTTCGTAACGAAATATAAGCGGCTTGGCCTACTTCGCTTGAATATCTGATCTATACCTTGACTATTCTCGACGATATTTAGCCCAGTCTACGCAATGCAGAGTGCCACCTATCAATACGACAGCCTGCCTCTGGGCCGCTGGTTTCGTTTACTTCACATCCACCCCGGACAGGCACATGATGCACTCGTCTGCGATTTGGTCACGGTTGACTTGGAGAGCAACCCTTCGTACAAGGCACTGTCATATGTCTGGGGTGACCCCTCGATTCTGGCCGAGATTACATGTTCCGGGTTCCGGCGACCGGTCACCGTCAGTCTATTCGACGGGCTACGGAGATTGAGGCATCCGACCCGGGTCGAGACGGCGTGGGCCGACGCCATCTGCATCAACCAAAGCGACAACAACGAGAAAGCCGACCAGGTCAACCTCATGGGCCTCATCTACGACAAAGCGACAGAAGTCGTTGTTTGGCTGGGCCAGGACTCGAACAACTCGGCCGAGACGGCTTTCGAAGGGTTCAGGACGACCAATGCAGCCATCCAGAACGGGACACACATGACCCAGGGCGTGCTCCCAGGCGCATTCTTGACACTGATAGACCAAGACGGTCAGAAAGGCGCTTCGTTTCCGGTAAATCAGAGGAAAAACAACCTGGAACAGATCCTGAAGGCGCGGCATCTCACGGCGATCAAGGAGCTCTTCCTGCTTCCCTGGTTCACACGCGTATGGGTGCTGCAAGAAGTAGGACTGGCCACCGAAGCGACGGCTTTCTGGGGAGACTCGCACGTCGCGTTCAGAGAAATCGCCATGTTCATCCACTTCGCCATGACCGAGGAAAACATGAACCCGATCCTCGGGCAAGACATCAAAGACATCATCTCGGGACCCCCGTACTACGCCTTCTGGGGCGTGTGGTCGACCTACAACAAGAAGGACTCCTGGGTGTCCCGGTGCGCCCCGCTCCGGGCCTTCGCGAACCAACAGGTGGCCGAGTGCCGGATCGACTTCCTCGTGGTCCTCGAGGCGTCCAGACGGTTCAGCGCGACGAACGCCCTGGACCACGTGTTCGCGTTCCTGGGCCACCCGAAGGCTCTGGTGACGGCGACCAACCGGCCGCTTGTCCGGGCGGACTACAACATGGCGCTGGAGGATCTTCACGTCGCCGTGGCGGGCCGCTTGGCCGAGACGTCTCTCAACTTTCTCGTTCAGGCGCAGAACCAGCCATTCGACTTGGACCCGGGCTGCAATGGCCCGTCGTGGGTCCCCAAATGGGACGTCAATCACGACGAGGCCCCGAATGCTTTTTGGGAAGCCTGGGATGCCAGTCTCCGCGTCACGAGACGACCGACCTTCAGCGCGAGGCTGTCTGGTTCCAGGCTTCATGTGTCCGCTCTGCTGTTTGACACGGTCGCCGAGTACACCGACGTGATGAAGAAGGCAGATTTCGATCGGTCGTCATCGGGGCCGGGCACGCTGATCGAAAAGTGCTGGGACCTCACCGCGAAAGCGGCAAAGACGCACCCGCACATCTACGGCGACGATGAGCTGCTTTCCTTCGCCCTTACCCTCGTTTGCCACTACAGAAGGACACAGGCAGACGGGGAAGAGTATAGCGACTTGGTCGCGTTGTTCGTTCGATTCTGCTCCATCTACAGTGACTCATTGTGGAAGAAGTTGGAGAGGTTCGGCGTCTCCTTCACGCATGTGCACCGCGAGGGGTATGTGGGGAACCAGTTCCAGCACTACGGAACGAACAGGAGGTTCTTCGTGAGCGAGCGAGGATACTGGGGTCTTGGGCCCTCCCTCATGCGGAAGGGGGACGTGTGCGCGATTCTGTTCGGGGCCGACGTCCCGATTATACTCAGACCATGCGGCGGGAGGGGACGGTATAGGTTGGTTGGCCAGGCTTACATGAACGGCGCCATGTATGGCGAGGTTGTTGAGAAATGGGAGGAGGGTGACGCGACTTGTGAAAGGGAGGATGTCTGCTTGATGTGAGCCTCGCGTCGATGCTAAACCCGGTATCTGTCTACGAACCCGAATGAAACGTTCGACACCATCTTTTGGCGCCGCAGAAACCGAGACGCCGGTACGCAAGCCGTCCCGCTCCGCACGAGGTTTCTGATTCAAACTTGGGCCGGTAAGATCTCGTTGATGCGACGTTGAGCGCAAAGAAAGCAGCTCATGACTTCCACGAGCCCCAAACAGCGAAGAAACGAGGCGGGTTTCTCCGATAATGGTATGGTTTGGCCATTGCCAACGCCAATGATTGTTCGTCAACTACATACAAAGTCGAAGGGTCTATGGAAATGCTCATACCTTCGCAGTGGTTTTGATTCTGTCGCTCTAGAACGGCAAGACATCTGCTGAGGCGAGGGGCGAGGTGGTTTAAGCCGCGTCTTTCATCTCCTGGTTTGCCCAGGAGGCGACGCTTTCGTACGGCAATACTTTCGCTCCGTCCATCAGACGCCAGGACCACGGTCTTGTCATTCGAAAAACCGGTGAGCGTCTACGGCATCGTCACCCCGTGGAGCTTCCCAGCCTCTGTGAGCACGCGCAAGATCCGCGCTTGAGTTTTCCGCAGGACGCTCAGTCATTATCGAGTCCCCAAGCGGAACTTCTTCAGCGCTCCGGGGCTCGCCAGATTGTCCTTAGCCGCCGGCACTCCCTCAGCAGTCATCCATACGGTGTGGGACAAGAATATGGAGGCTTCCATGGAGGTAGCCTAGAACCTCATTGGGAAGAAGCTCGGCCTCGCTGGCTCCACGGCCGTCGGGAACATACCTTGATACCTGCGTGGTAAGCACAACGGCCTTCCCGAACCCCTCGGTGCCCGATTGAGACATGGATAAAAGTGTTCCAACAGATTTGTATTTCACTAGAAGACCCAAGAGGGTTTTATCGACAAGATGGTCCAGCGCGTGGCAGGGTGCAAGCTCGGCCAAGGCATCTACGAGGGTGCTACAAAGGGCTCTCTCATCAACGCGGCCGCCGTCCGTTAGGCCCCGCGTGAAGAACGCCCCCGAGAAAAGCGCCGTGATTTACAGGGGCGGGATATTCCCAGAAGTTTTGAAAGAATACTTGTACAAGCCCACAGTGATCAGCAGGGTCACAACCGAACGGAGGTTGCGCATAACAAGACCTTTGGCCCGCGGGCGACCATCACGTCCCTCGGGACCGAGGCCGAGGCTGGCCGGCTGGCCAACGCGACAGAGAAAGGCGTTTCCGTCTAGTTCTTTAGCAGGGACATCTGCCGGGTCTTGCGCATGGCACGATGCCCGGAGTGAGGCATGTTGGGAGTCAGCACCGGGACTCGGCAGCGCGGCCAAGTCGCGGTTTGGTGGTGTGAATGAAAGCGGACTCGGTCGCGAGAGCAGCAAGTATGGTCCGGCAGAGAGCATCAGAACATCGAGGGTGTGATCATCGGCAACCTTGGCTTCGAAAGAGGGCGGAGCCTCAAGGTTCGGGATGGCGGGAGAATGGATAAAACAGCCAGTATTCCTCTGTGGGCATGGGTAGAACAAAGGCAAACAAACGTTCGAGTTTACGAGCTGAGGTTGTCCCATATAACAGACATTCTGGGAAACCCTGCATGACGTCTGCGTCGCCGATATCCATGCAGATACGAAGCTAGAGTCTGTTTCCTAGTCGCCGATGCCACGCGAAAGCTTGAAGTGTTGGAATATTCCAATTATGCTTCCCCTGCGAGCGGTCAAAACCGAATCCGGGGAATCCAAATCCCCCCCGCAAAGTGCGTTTATACATTACTCCCCGTGACTGTACCCGAAACTCCAGATGCCCGATCCCAGCCCATGCCCCCCCCCCCCCCCCCCCCCCCCCCCCCCCCCCCCCCCCCCCCCCGGACCTCCAAAGAAACAACCCCGTGAACCGAAACTCCCAAATCCCAGTCCCCAAGTCTAACGCGCGGTGACAAAACCCGTCTTTTGAGATTGCTTTTCGAGGTGTCCCTGATGCTCCGGCGGGACAACGACCAGCTCCTTCTTCATGTCTGCCGCCGCCAACGCGCCCTTGACCAACTCCTCTTCTATCCGCTTCAGGCACTGGTTCGAGGGTGACGGGCGATGGACCGTCAGCAGCTTGACGGCGCTCGTTGCCTTCTCCAGCGACAGGATGTTGCCCCTGTAGGACTCGCACGGGTTGGGCAGGGTGATGTCCACCTTGCCCTTGCCGAGACCCCTGACCAGGGACCCGAGAAGCATGCTGTTGCACTCCTCGGCGTCCGGGGAGCTGTGGTAGTAGCCCTGCATGTATCGGCACCCCTCCTTGAGGCACCTGTACAGGAGGACGAAGTGATCCAGGTTCGCCGAGACGAGCGCCTGTCGGTGCTTGGCGATGGTTTCTGTCCGGACACACACACACACACCGTCAGCCTCGTGCCCCCCCTCTCGAAAAAAAAGAAAAAAGAAAAGAAAAAGTGCAAATCGATCCGCGGAAACTCACCAAACACCCCCGGAGGCCGCAGGTAGACAATCTTGTCAACGGGCATGTTGTACCCCTCCGGGCCCGGCTTCCAGACCCGCGCCGCGTGCCCGAACACCAGCCGGCCCTGCAGGTCGACCATGGACTCGCACGTCATCTTCCTGAACATGGCCCGGAACACCTCGGCGTCGCCCAGCTCCCACGCGACGCAGAGCAGGTGCGCGTTGTCGGTCTGGGGCCTGACGGCCCGCATCCACGAGCGGGACCACGGCCGGACGATGACCGTCATGTCGTACTTCTCCGTGATGGTGAGGACCTCGTACAGCCGCGCCAGGGGGAGCTCCTCGGGGACGAGGTGGAAGTGGCCGTGGACGATGTTGAGCACGATCGCCATCGCCTGCGCCGAGTCCTCGGGCAGGTCGACGCTCCATTCGCCGACGGCGGCCTGTTCCGGGCGCGACTCGGCGAACCGGCCGAACAGCATGGCCTTCAGGACCGGCGAGCTTCGTCCGAGCGCCCGCGAGCACACGACGAAGTCTTGCGGGTGCTCGTCGACGTCGGCGCCGACGCAGAGCCTCAGGTCGCCGTTGTCGTCTAGGTAGATGGTTGGCGACGAGATGGGCTCCGTCAGCTCCGTCACCTCCGTCACCTCCTCCGTCACCACCGTCGTGCAGCCGGGCGTCTTGCCGCCGCCGAGGACCGTCTTCTGGTCGACGGGCCGGTGCGGCAGAGATTCAAAGGAGAAGGTCGGGCCGCCAAAGAGGCTCTTCTGGGCGGTGGTCGAACACATGGTGGCACGTATCTCCGAGGACTGTCACTCACTGTCCATAACACGCTACATACGAAAAGTCCGGGGGGAGGGAGGCGCACGCGGTTGGTAAAATATGTCGGAGTGCCAGTACGGGGGAGCCGTCGACAAACGGACCGGGGTGTGGTGTCGTGTCTCCCTCTTGGGGGAAGCATAAAGGGGGACGGTGCAGATCACAGCCTGGTGTTCCGATGGCATGACTAGTCTCCGTCGGGAATCGGTCCCTCTTTCTAACTTTGGGCGACTTTGGGCCAAAATGAGGGACCTCGACAATTGGGACGGAATGTATCTTTGACTATGCTGCATGAGCATGTCGGTCCCAGCCAGCAACAGCTTGGCTGGCCTGTTTGCTGCCCAATTGACACGAACCGGCCGGCGGAGTGACATGCCGAACGGGCAAGCAGCCGCCCGTAACTAGCTACATAGATACGAGGTAAAGCTCCAAGACCCGTACCACCCTGGGCCTTGGAAACAACCGATGCATTCGCTCTGGGAAACCCGGGTTCCATGTGGGCGCAAACAAGGAAGACGGTGGAACTGGGGGCCGGAAGTGGGCAGGGAAATCAGGGCAGAAGACAACAAGAAAAAAACCGGCAATCGGGACCCCTTGCTGGAGGGCCCCGGGATGGCCGCCCTTGTGCTCCGTTACGCAGAGCGTCCGCTGGCATTGCTGCGTCGTTGTTGGTGTTGGCGGTAACACCACAAACAGAACAAAACATGTGATGAAACCAAGGACGGGTGGCGGTAACCTGACTCATAACTCGAGTCGTCGCGAACCAGACTTGCAATAAAGCTGGGAGCCCGCGACGGTGAGCTGTGAAGGCTCGTTGAACTCTCCTTTGCGGGATGCAAAACACTGCTGTCGTCATGTTCCGTCTCCCTCGTGAACCATAACGGGGCCCCGGACGCCGTCCTGGACTTTCTCCGCACCATGAATCGCTGATGAACGAGTACACGGGGTCCAAAAACCGGCTTGGAGACCACTTACTTGCCTATGCCACATAATCCGACTTGGGGCCAAGAATCACCCCTTGATCAGTCGTCGAGGAGGAGGAGGTCAGCCCGGGGAGTCGAGCAGGTTGCATTGTCCGCTGCATGTTCTTGCTACGTGGTTGGAAAGTAGGACCTGGCGATGTGACGCTAGCCCGCCCCTCCCCCCCCCCCCGCAAAACACCCCCCGCCCTCAGGGTCCTACACCGGGATCGTGCACACCATCACAGTCCATAGTGACCTTTCCGATTCCGGGCTGCAGAGCCGATGGAAGGGTTTTTCTTTTCTTCTTTCTTTTCTTTTTCCCGGTTCGAATCCGCGCGCCCCTGCACAAGTGGCCGCCCAATCTTCAAGGCAGGCGGGATGGGATCGTATCGTCGACAAGCAACCTTGGCGACTAGCGGCCTCGGCGGGGACGGGTTTCTTTTTTTTGCTGTGGTAAACGGTTTTCGCAGAACCTGTTATCCACCATGTCACCTTTGACGCAGGGTCTGGTGCCAAGGTTCCCTGCGTCTTCTTTGATGCTTCGATGCTTTGAAAGTATCATCGGGGAGCCTGCCAAGTCGAACAGCAACATCCGTGTTCCTTGTTTGAGATGTCGGGCTAGCATGATAGAGCCTCCATGACCCCCACAAATACGCATGACACTTTGCGTTTACAAACGATTATTAAGGCTCCGGTTTATTCTGTATGGTGTGATATGATCAGGGTTGTCGATATCCCGAGAGACTTATGGGGGGGGGGATACGAAAGAGGGCTGCTGTGACACCAATGTAGTAAGAGTTGCCGCTCACTGTGCACAGACAGACGACGACACTTCCCCTCTCTTCGGGCATGACGGAGGAGAGGGTGAAGCGGCTTCTCTTCAGACGACCACATACGGGAAGGGAAGCCTTTCCTCCTTTCTCGTCCACACTCACATCGGACGCTTCCCGGGTCGCACACTCGCTCTCTAGTGAAATGCTGTGGAGGCTGCCATCAGCCGAGGAACTTCGTATGCGAAGGAGAGAAAGGCGTAGGCTGTCTGATTTCAATGTTCCGGTGCGCGGGTCACGTCGCGCTCTCCCCGCCGCCCCAGCCGGATCAACAAGTTGCGAGCTTGGCCACACTCCATCGAGTCCGGGACGGCCACCAAATCCTATCTGGTGAAATCGACTGCCCGGAATGGTCGCCGATCCAATAACTGCCAATGGCGCCACTACCATTGACCAAACGCTATCGCGGATTGCCCACCCAGCTTCAGATTTGTTTCTGTCACGACACCGTCTATACTTTCGGACCCCTAAAACCATCCTCCCCGTTAAGGTTAAACCCTGTGGAGCACTCCCGAGGCCTTCGCAGTGTTTTGATTACGGAGTCGCCTCCGAGAAGAACGGCCAAGATGACGGCCCAGCCGTAATGGGTACCGTATCGTTCTTCAATCATGTTGGGAAAATCAATTGTCAGAAAAGGAATTGTGGTGGTGAGGGGGGGGGGGGACCTATTGGAAAATAATTTCCTGATCAGAGGCTTGGCCAATAACACAGGTTTCCTCTTGGCTGGCTCGATGTGGAAGAAGACTTCCCTCCGCCAAGGGCAGCTTCGCGAGTTGAGGGGTAAGGGGCTCTCAGCACACGCTTGGTTTGCCCGAAAATCGCGTCTCCCCGGTCAAGGTTGACGACCTTATCGATGTTGGACTGAGATGATACTGGTACTAGGCGGTCCCTCTTGAGGTCGCACAGGTATCATTAACGTCGAACAATATCGTCTTGACAACCCCGAAAAGAGAGGGCGTCATGCGGCTCCACGCCACTACCGTTTCCGAAGTGGATGAACGATGATACGCACCATTCGGAACAGATACCGGTGATGCAACTTGATGAACCTCTGCGTGTCCCACGGGTGATCGACAACCAGGAGTAGAGTCATGGAAAGAACGTCGGTCCGGAGACGCCAGGGTTCAAGAAATATATCGAGTCTTGTAAGACAACATCTTACGGGTCTCTCAGGTCAGCGGGGCTGTCATCCATGTCCTGAATACCGCCAGTTGTAGTGCCATTGACCAAATTACTTGACTGTGTTTTTCTCTGCATGACAAGGAAGCCTTTGATGTCCGAGGGCGTATCGTCAAGAATTAGTATAAGCTGCAAAGCTGAACATGATTTATGTCAAAAGCACTGCAGACAGCCTCACTCGGATAACCCACTCTACACTACTACTACTCCTCCTCTACCTCCTCCTCTACCACCACCTCCTCCTCCTCCTCTCTACATACTGTATGACAAGTACAGACACGTAACAGAACAGTCGAAAAATACGACAGAACGACATAGATGTGCTATTAGCACTGTATGGCAGGACACACAGAAGCCCCCCTCCTACCTTGGTCATAGACTAGGGCAGAATGGGGGCGCGATATGTAACCCGGCCGCTGAAGGGCTTTCAGACCCTTGACAGCAACGACGATTTCACTTCTCAGAATCTCCTAGACACGGTTGGCTTGGAGGATGTATAACGATAGGCCGGTGAACTTGGCGGTTCAGATGCTGGTTTCTTGATGTATATAGACCCCTATAGTTGGCTACCCTAGGCGCCCTTTGTCCTTCTCAGGAACGTCCCAGGCGTTAAATAATACAACAACAACAACAACAACAACTCGGATAACCCATGCCTATACTCACTCACTTTTTCATGAGGGTCAAGCTCGTACAGGAAAGGTTGGATGTCTCTGGCGGTACAAGATGATGGTTGAAGACGACGACTCAGTGTTACTGCTAAATTCAGATTACTGGTATTTTTTGACGCTGGCTACATTGGGCAGAAGCAACAGAACCGATTACGGCGCTGGTTGTGGTTGGTTATTGTAAGCGTTCTGCTCGCAGCACCATCCGCGGTTGTCAAAACTATGCCCGGCTTCGAGGCCAGATCAGGCAATGGCCTCGTCAAAAGCATTGTTCGCAAGCCCAAGCGCTCAAATAAATTACTTTATAATACTGAAATGTGACCACTCACTGGGTCGTGGTGTTATAGACCCCCACCTTACAGACAAACGGCGTTGAA
This sequence comes from Colletotrichum caudatum, assembly GCA_030867225.1. Lineage (NCBI taxonomy): Eukaryota > Fungi > Ascomycota > Sordariomycetes > Glomerellales > Glomerellaceae > Colletotrichum > Colletotrichum caudatum. The sequence continues at coordinate 17,181 of MU846392.1, forward strand.
GACGGCCACTCAGCACTCCGAGTATTGCCATAGTTCTGCAGCTAGTCACGTCGGGTCAATCAAACGGTTCCCCATCTGTTACACATGAGTCGACGCACTCATGCCCAAGTTTTCGAGATGTCTATCCGTAATCTGCACGTGGTAATTGAGTCTGCTCAAGGTTTACAGACTACCCCCCTCCCAGTAGCCAACATACCCTTTGACTCTGGACCGGGTCAACGCCATATTATTGCTCTGGATGAGACACATTGGAGGAAAGGGAGGGTAAGAATGGAAGAAGACAACAAGAAAACAAGAAAAGAAAGAAAAAAAGGACCATGCTAGTCGGCAATCAAATTAAACTCAATAGCAAAGTTATCCGAACACTGCATCATCCAGGGCTGCCGACTATGGACGAAACGGAGACCCCGGACCTACCGATTCAACTTTGATCAAAGACCATCAGATTTTTGCACAAAGCCTAAGTCGTACGATCCAAGGATGGAATGAACGTACTGGGCAATTTCCGGACACATGGTGATGAACGTTGGAGCGGCACCATTCCACATACGTCCGGCTAATGCAATCAAGCGCAGCGGAAGATGATGTCACGATATGAGATGAATATAGACTCGCCCGGACACGTTGGGCTGAAGCGAGTTGCATGCCCGGGGTTAGCAGAGGCAGCGACGCGCGTAAGCCCGCGGAGTCTTCTGTGATAGTTGCGTCCCTGCGCCGCGGTTCCTGACGCCAAGCCATCGGAGCCGATGGTGCTGTTATCAAGCAAGCCGGGCTACTGAATCGCGCCAACGGGCACACTTGGACAGCTTTGTCGCAGTCGGCCTGCCCGCTTCTGAAGCTGGATGAATCGGTGAGGATATCGGCCGGCGATTGACGGGTGGTGTGACCGGTGATTGTACCCCACTGGATAAAGTCGGTTGCCCGGGAGGCGGTGCTTGGGAGCGATGGGAGAAAGTTGCCTGTCGGACGGTGAATGCTTCCGTCATGCTACGACGTTCCTGCATGATGAATTTATCCAGAATCGAAAATTCTCCTCATCTGCATCTCAGGCTCGACCCGCCCCAATGATGTCCTCTCGTTTCGACGATCTAGTCCATGTCCCCCGCATAGGAAATGCGGAGGAGGGCCATCAGCCAGGCCATTCTTTGCGGGACAGTGGCATGTATCCTTTCTAGATCGTGCCTCCTATATATCCCGCGAGGAGTCCACGGGTGGCCTTTGCTGGATGAGAAGCCAGTGATCCCGGGTCGCTTTGTCCGTACTCGGCACCTGCACACTGCATACCGCGCGGTCCAAGATGAGGTCTACTTGGCTCGTTGTCCTTGGTGTTGTCACGTCCGTCGTGGCACAGGAGGAAGATCCCGAATCTCGACGTCAGAGCTACCCCAACTGCGTCAATGGGACTCTGTCCGCGAACAAGGTGTGTGATCGCACGCTGTCTCCGCCGGAGCGTGCGGCGGCTCTTGTGAAGGCCTTGACCGTCGAGGAGAAGCTGCAGAACCTAGTGAGGTACGTCGCAGAAACAAACAAACGTCTCTCTTTTTTTTTCCTTTTATCTTTTGTTTTTGTTTTTGGCGCGAGCTTGATGAAGGACTGACACCCCGCGAAGCAAGGCGCAGGGGGCTCCCCGCATCGGCCTGCCTGCGTACAACTGGTGGAGCGAGGCGCTTCACGGCGTGGCCTACGCTCCCGGGGCGTACTTCCCCGAAGGCGACGTGGAGTTCAACTCGTCCACGTCGTACCCGATGCCGCTCCTGATGGCGGCGGCGTTCGACGACGAGCTGATGGAGCGGGTCGGCGCCGCCATCGGCGTCGAGGCCCGGGCCTGGGGCAACGCGGGCTGGGCCGGGCTCGACTACTGGACGCCCAACGTAAACCCGTTCAAGGACCCGCGCTGGGGCCGCGGGTCCGAGACGCCCGGGGAGGACGTGCTGCGCGTCAAACGGTACGCCGAGTACATGACGCGGGGCCTCGACGGGCCCGTCCCCGGGAGGCAGCGCCGCGTCATCTCGACCTGCAAGCACTACGCCGGCAACGACTTTGAGGACTGGAACGGCACCAGCAGGCACGACTTCGACGCCAAGATCACGGCGCAGGACCTCGCCGAGTACTACCTGATGCCCTTCCAGCAGTGCGCCCGGGACTCCAAGGTCGGCTCCATCATGTGCGCCTACAACGCCGTCAACGGCGTGCCGTCGTGCGCCAACACGTACCTCCTCCAGACCGTCCTGCGGGAGCACTGGAACTGGACGGGGCACAACAACTACGTCACGAGCGACTGCGAGGCCGTGCTCGACGTCTCGGCAAACCACAAGTACGCTCCCACCAACGCCGCCGGCACCGCCCTCTGCTTCGAGGCCGGCACGGACACCAGCTGCGAGTACAGCGGCTCGTCGGACATCCCCGGGGCCTGGTCCCAGGGCCTGCTCAAGGAGGAGACCGTCGACAGGGCGCTCCTCCGGCTCTACGAGGGCCTCGTCCGGGCGGGCTACTTCGACGGGGACGAGGCCGTCTACGCCGGGCTGGGCTGGGAGGACGTCAACTCCCCCGAGGCCCAGAGCCTCGCGCTCCAGGCCGCCGTGGAGGGCATCGTCCTGGTGAAGAACGACGGCACCCTGCCCCTGGACCTGGAGCCCCCGCGCAAGGTGGCCATGGTCGGCTTCTGGGCCGACGACCCGGACAAGCTACAGGGCGGCTACAGCGGGAGAGCCGCGCACCTCCACAGCCCCGCGTACGCCGCCCGGCAGCTCGGCCTGGACGTCGCCGTGGCGTCGGGGCCCGTCCTGCAGAGGAACAACGCGAGCGACAACTGGACGGCCGCCGCCCTGGAGGCGGCCGAGGGGGCCGACCACATCCTCTACTTTGGCGGCCTGGACACCTCGGCGGCGGGCGAGACGCTGGACCGGACGAACCTCGAGTGGCCGGAGGCGCAGCTGACGCTGGTCAGGAGGCTGGGCTCGCTGGGGAAGCCGCTCGTGGTCAGCCTGCTCGGCGACCAGCTGGACGACACGCCCCTGCTGGAGCTCGACGGCGTCGGCTCGATCCTGTGGGCCAACTGGCCGGGCCAGGACGGCGGGGTCGCCGTCATGAAGCTCATCACGGGCGAGGAGAGCCCGGCCGGCCGCCTGCCCGTCACGCAGTACCCGTCGGGCTACACGGACCTGATCCCGATGACGGACATGAACCTCCGGCCGTCGGGCGGGCGGCCCGGACGCACGTACCGGTGGTACGACCGGCCCGTCAGGCCGTTCGGGTTCGGGCTGCACTACACGACGTTCGAGGCGGAGGTCGGGGCGTCGTTCCCCGCGACGCTGAGGATCGCGGACCTCGTCGGCGGGTGCGGCAACGAGCACCCGGACACGTGCCCGGCGCCGCCCCTGCCGGTCAGCGTTACCAACACGGGCGGCCGCGCCTCCGACTACGTCGCGCTCGCGTACCTGTCGGGCGAGTACGGGCCGAGGCCGTACCCCGCCAAGACGCTCTCGGCGTACGGGCGCCTGCGCGGCGTGGCGCCCGGGGAGACGGCGACGGCGGAGCTCGCGTGGACGCTCGGCGACATTGCGCGCCACGACGAGGACGGGAACACCGTGCTCTACCCCGGCGAGTACACCATCACGATCGACGAGCCGGCGCTGACGACGGCCACGTTCACCCTCGAGGGCGAGGAAGCGGTGCTCGACAAGTGGCCGGCCCCGCCCGGCTGAAGGGGATCGGCGTCGTCACTCGGGTGGGATGTGCGTGACGGATAGGGGGACACGTAGATAAGGCCCTCGATGACCGGAGCTCGTACAAAAGCCAATGTCAAGCGTGTTGTTCCCAAGATGATGGATGACGATACTCCCATCTCTGAACCGTGATGTATCGGGAGCCACTCAGAAAAAGGTACATCAAAACCTCGCACTTACGAACACCCTGCATTGTATGAAGTCGATTCTCCCAGCACGTTAGTTGGCCCAGGCAGAGATTCTGACGGTCACCACATTGAGGCCAAAAAATACCTTGGCTAGTGCATTTGCGATGCACGAAGCAGACGTCTTGTCTGTCTGACGAGCGAGAGCGCCTGGCCGAGGCGACAGTCGGGACCGGGGACGGCGACGCGGCGCTAGCGCATAGACCCACACTTTCAGTCGGTCGTGAATGGTCCAATCTTTTAAGCGAGACGGGTGACCGGCCCCACTATGATCGGTCCGCTATATGGTCCGTGCTCTTGTGGCTCTGTACTTATGTACCTTTGTACCTCTGTCTCCACGTGATTACGACACTTTGGTGCGCTTCCATCGAACTCGCGATATCCATTCTCCGCTGCCCAAACCATCACCATGGAAATCGATAACCAAATGCGAAACGACACGAGGAGAAAGATTCCCGAACCATGCCCGAAACCGAGTCTAGTCTTCTCTGGGCGCAAGTCCCAGCCCCATAGTCCTTGACCAGCTGCCGTTGTACGACCTGACAGCCAGAAGCCGGCTACGCTGCCCCCGGCCGCCATAGCGTGCGTGGCTTTGCTTGCTCTTTTGGACGTTTTTGACTCACCAGAATCCGGGGCCGAGTCCTGCGTTTACCGTCAGTTAAATTGGGAGAGCCACTAGGACTTCCCGCCTCGGCCGCCTAACAACGGGTCGCGAACCAATGTGTCCTGTTCTGAACCCCGCATGCTGGCTTAGCCGCCGTGGCTTCCGCATTGCATCAACAAGGCAAGGCAAGGCAAGGCAAGGCCGGCGCTTCAGACGCAGTGAACAGGCATCTTATCTACATATGAGCCATCTCTTCGTCCCTTGCTTGCTTCGAAGCTCAACATCAGCCCCCATTCCATTTCGTTTGTCCCGTCCTCGTATCAAACCTCCCAGGAAACAGTTCCGAGTCGTCTCAAAAGATTGGGCCGCCACGATGCGTATCAGCCAAGTCTTTGACAGGGAAGCGCTCTCCGAAAAGGCCTGGCAGATGCGTTGCAGACTGCTGCCCGGCAGGGAAGACGCCGGCCGGCCCATCCAGGACGTCGAGGGCAGCCTCTCGGACGAGGACCCCAAGAGGCAGCCGGCCAAGAACCCGACGTTCGGCGTCGATGCCACAGTCAAGATCCTCTACGAGGGCAAGAACAGCTGCGGAGGCATCTACGACTGGGTCGACTCCCCCCCCCAAGCAGGTGAGCAAGAAGGCCGCCGAGAGCCAGGACCGCTCCGCCATCAAGGTCTACAAGATCAAGGACCCCGAGAAGCCCAACCCGACCCTCGTGGCCGACCTACGAGGGTTTTCCCGGGGCATCGTTTCAAACAGGCTGTTGGCCGTGGCCCGTCCCCTCCCCCCCCTCCCCTGGACAAACCGAGCCCGCTACTGCGACTTGTCCAGCTTCGACAGCGTCTTCCTGCGCTGCCTGATCATGTAAGTGTACATGATGTACGATCCTACGGGCGTGGGGGTGGAGTCAGCTTTTTTCCTGGGAGATGATCAAGGCGGCGCGCATGCATACCTGGGACGTAGAGGCCGAGGCAGAAGTAGAAGAGGGGAGGCAGGGCGGGGCTGAGGCGGCGGGCGGGCTCGACGGCGAGGTACAGCAGCCAGAACTCGGAGGCGATGCCGACGGGGTAGAGGGGGTAGAACATGGTGTAGCTTTGAGCGGTCAGTCGGCTTCTCTTGCCTTTGGTGCGTCCTCCTTCTCCTCGTCCGCGGGACAGGGAGCAGTTTCTTTTCTTTTTTTTCTTTTCTCGTTCGTCGTGATGAGGGATTCCGAGGGAACTCACCGCAGCCGGACGAGAGCGCCCGGGGCCTTGCCGTGGAGGTTCAGGGCCAGGTAGGCGTAGCGGACGGCGTCGGCGGCGGCCCACGACGTTAGCAGCGCGACGTAGGCGGCGGAGGAGGATGTGGTGGCGGGGAAGCTGTGGCAGACCATCCAGACGATGATGGTACGGGCGACGACCTGGAGGGCGGTGGTGCCGAGGGGGGACCTGACGAGGCCTGGGGTGGGGTAGTTCCCCGGGGGTTAGCGGGTCTGTGTCTCGGATGGTCCGTCTCTCTCTCTCTCTCTCTCTCTCTCTCTCTCTCTCATCTAGTCGGAGTCGGAGTTGGGGTCCGAGTCCGGCTCGGGACCGGGGGATGGAGGGGGGGGCATGCGCGCGGGGACGGTCTCACCGATGGCGGAGTGCACGACTTCCAGAAGGGTGAGGGTCTGCACCCATCGCGAGCGGGCCTCGGCGGCTTCGTAGGCGGCCGGGGCGCCGCCCGACGCGGCGGCGGCGGCGACGGTGAAGAGGACGGAGGCCCAGAGGGAGGCGAACAGGGCGTTGTAGAGCGTCAGGTACGCGACGCGCGCGCCGCCGCCGCCGCCGCCGCCCTCCTCTGCGCCTTGCCCCTTGACGGCCATTTGCTTGGTGTTGTGGGGGGTGGTGGGCCGGCCTTTAGACCTTTTGATTCACTCTTGAAAAGCTCGCGATGGCTTCAACTTGGCAGTGTCGCATTCGAGGAGGAAAAAAAAAAAAAAAAAAAAAAGAGGAGCTCGGGCCACGCACCGTCGCTTTTCACCTTTTCTTTTCCTGTCAACGGTAGCGATTTTGAGGAGGTCCCGGTTGCCCACGCTTACATACGCCCTTGGGTGCTTAGCTCAGCACATGCTCGCAACCGAGGCATGCTGACTAACAATTCGGGAACCTGGGGCCCACCCCACGGACACGAACTGGGAACCGTTCTTGGGTAGGTCAGCTCAGCTAGCTGGGTGAAGTGCGCATAGCTTTAGAGAGCGACGGGACGGTGACTGGTTGCAAACGAGAGAGAGAGAAGCACCCTTGTCTAGACGTTCACGGTTCGGTTCTGTCCCCAATTGGCCAATGGCGGCGTGGCCTTTTGGGGGGGGGCGAAGCTGTGGAAACCCGGGGGGAGCCAGAAGAAGAAGGAAGCAGCAAAGCAGCTTTGGTTCCCGCGGGACCGAGGATACGGGAGGGAGGGAGGCCCTTTCCGTTTTCGTCCCCAGCGTTTGCCGGGTCTGATGCCGCTTTTAGGGGGGGGAGAGGGTTGGCCAAGCTGGGCCGGGGCATGTCACGATAGTACGGGGCGGGCATGTCATCTTGGCGACCAGACCCGTGTGTCGGATAACGGTTTGAGCAGGTTTGGTGGGCATGTATGAATAGAATGGAGGGAGGTGACGGGTGTTTGTTGTTGTCAGAGAGCTGGCTTTTACTCTGGCACATTCACATCTTCTTCAACAGTGGCGGAGAGTCACCATGTCTTCAGCCCAGCCAGAACCCTGTGAGATGCTCTTCAAATGCGTACCGATCGAGTACTCTGCGAAAATGACATAGGGAACTGCCACCCCCCCTTGTTGGTGATTCCAATGCTTTGCAAGTAGATGCACTCATACCTTTGGAAAGCTTACATAGTAATCCCGATGACCCGGTAGTTCCACCACCAATGGATCCGCGACTGGCACATGCATCAAGTCAAGTCCCCTTTGGACAGGGGGGGAATGCCGTCCACCACTGCCATGGCAAAGAGGAGCGAGGCGATCAAGGCCCAAAGCGCAAATAAGATAAGGGGGAGGAGAGTGGACTCGGGGGGGTCGTTAAAGCGGCGGCCGATTCTGTCGCGCACCCAAGAAGCTCCGGCGTCAATTTTCCCTCGACATTTTCCCACTCGGTTTCCAGTCTCTCGTCCTCAAAACAAAACATAACGACATCTCACGGCGCTTGCTTGTCACCACCACCCTCCCCGATCGATAGCTCCGATCGCCTCTTCAACATCCCCCTCACTCTTCCTCCCCCCCTTCGCACTCGTACCCGCAACCATGATGCGCCCCCAGATCCAGACCGTCGGCCGCATGGCCAGGCCCTCGACGAGACTCGCCTCCGCCGCCCGATCCCACATCGCCAACGTCGCCCCCTCGAAAGCCACGACCCGGTCCCTCCTCACTGCGACGACGACGCGGTCCGTCCCTGGCGCATACCCCGTCTTCGCCGGCGCCGCCGCCTCCTCCCGGTACCGCTCCTTCGGCACCACGCGCGTCCAGCACGGCGAGGTCATCATCACCGTGCCCCAGATGGCCGAGTCCATCAACGAGGGCACCGTCGCCTCCCTCGGCAAGCAGGTCGGCGACCGCGTCGACGCCGACGAGGAGGTCGCCAGCATCGAGACGGACAAGATCGACGTCGCCGTCAACGCCCCCGAGGAGGGCACCATCCTCGAGCTCTTCGTCGCCGAGGGCGACACCGTCGAGGTCGGCCAGAAGCTCGCCCGCATGGAGACCGGCGGCGGCGCCCCCGCAGACAAGCCCAACAAGGCCGACGACGCCAAGCCCGAGAAGACGGAAGACAAGAAGCCCGAGCCCGCCGCCGCCGCCCCGGCGCAAGAGCAGCAGAAGAAGGAGCCCGAGGTACCCGCCGACGCCCCCAAGCAGGAGACCAAGCCCGCCGCCGCCGCTCCTGAGAAGCAGAAACAGCAGCAGCAGCAGCAGCAGCAGCAGCAGCCCCAGGCGCCCTTCGGCGCGACCGGCGCCTTCTCCCGCGGCGAGCGCGTCGAGAAGCTCTCGCGCATGCGCAAGACCATCGCCACCAAGCTCAAGCAGTCGCAGAACGCGACGGCCTCGCTGACCACCATCAGCGAGGTCGACATGTCGGCCCTCATGGCCTGGCGCGCCCAGAACAAGGACGCCGTCATGAAGCGCCACGGCGTCCGCCTCGGCTACATGGGCGCCTTCACAAGGGCCACCTGCCTCGCCGCCCAGCAGGTGCCCCAGCTCAACGCCGCCATCGACACGGACGCGGGCATCGTCACGTACCGCGACTACGTCGACGTCAGCATCGCCGTCAGCGCCCCCAAGGGCCTCGTCACCCCCGTCCTGCGCAACGTCGACGCCCTTGACATCATCGGCATCGAGCGCGGCGTCGCCGAGCTAGCCGCCAAGGTGAGCACCCCCCCCCCTTTGCCTGAACCCCCCCCCCCCCCTGAATCTCCCGGAGCGAGCAAAGCTGACATCGCCACCCAGGCCCGCGACGGCAAGCTCTCCATGGCCGACCTCGAGGGCGGCAACTTCTCCATCAGCAACCCCGGCGTCTTCGGCTCCATGTTCGGCACCCCCGTCATCAACTACCCCCAGGCCGCCGTCTTCAACATGAACGGCATCAAGGACCGCCCCGTCGTCGTCGACGGCAAGCTCGAGATCCGCCCCATGATGTACATCACCGTCACCTACGACCACCGCCTCATCGACGGCCGCGAGGCCGTCACCTTCCTCAACCTCGTCAAGAGCTACATCGAGGACCCCGCCAGGCTCCTGCTGGCCTAAAGATTTCGTACACACACACACACACGCACACATACATACACAGCCTGCTACAGAAGAGCACGTAGCTTTACACACACGCGCGCGCGCACATACAATACACATAAAGGGATAGAAGGAGAGAGTTGGGGAAAGAGCGTCGTGGACTGCCGCGGGCCGCCGCAGACGGGGGGAGCCGCCAGCGAAAAGTGCAGCGGCTTGATAGACCTAGAACATCTGTATTTTACCTTGTAAAATTGGCGGGACCGGGCCGGTAGCATCGCCTTGCGAGCATTGGAGGGAGGGAGGGCGCAAACTGCAGCATTCTTGGGTGGATTTCGATCGTAGATAATACAGAGAAGAGAGAGTGAGAGTGAGAGAGCGTGTTGTGTGTGTGTGTGAGTCCAGCGTGCGGCGCCGCCCTCTTCCCGGTGACAACAACACACCGATCCCGACGGCCTTTGTTCGTCGCGTTCGGACCGCATTCCAAGCCCCCCCGTGGCGTCATCCAGGCGGCCCGGTAGCGGGTGTGGCGTTTTCCCCGCTCCCGTACCGATTGCGGCGCCCCGTCTCCCTTTCTGCAAAGGGAAGCTAGAAAACGGCGCTAAGCGTTGGAATGTCTTTCCCAGGGAAAGGGGATTCGGCTTCGAAACTAGAGCGGCACGGGGTACGAACTCTCGGCGTCGACGTCCGGGTTCAAAACACCCGGGCCCCGAGTAGAGACTGGGCAAGCAGTGCTCGGACCCGTTGGACCACCTTCACAGCTCGGGTCCGAATCAATTCGAAGCTCTTAAAGTAACGGCCACCTCTTCCGTGGGAAAGGAGGGATGGTGCGCTCCGCTCACATATCGAATCGAGGTGTTGGGGGGTTTCCGAGACCGACGACGAGCACTGAATGCCGCAAACTTGAACGACCGAGGAAAGCGTACCGTAGTCGAGCACGAGTGCCGCAAGTGGACAGGTTTCTTTGGCCATCGGTCGGATGCCTGGTTCTGAACAGGTGGTCGGTGACACTTGTGAGCTCGGAACCAAACCAAAGACCAGCGTACTGGCGTTCATGCCAACTAGCGAGCTCAATCTTGGTACTCGCAGCGCTGGCCTTGGAATGGCTTACTAGTCGGTCATCCTCTCATATCCGAGCGGTGCAGCAATGTAGTCGTTCTAAAACCCACGAAGCAGTCTAGCGCAGCTCACCCGGTGAGTATATAATACCACAGTACGTAAAACCCAATACGCAGCACCTCTATTATATGTTATATGCTGAATGGACTCTCTCCTGTTCCCACGAGTCCAATATCACGATTTGCGGGCAGTTGGAGGTAAACAAATTCAGGGCGAACCAAAGATCTATTATCCGTGACTAACCTTCTAGTTACAAGACTTGGCTGTTATACAGACAGATATACCTTTCTATTCTTACTCAATCAGTTCAGTCTCAGTTCGTACGCTTAGTCCATCCTTCCCTATACAAGGTCCGAGTATCCAGTCTTCGACCTCTTTGTCTAAAGCAGTGCTAAGTGATTGGGTCGTCTGCTGTACGGTCATGGGACGTCGTTATTCCAATACTATATTTTAGTTTGTTAATACAATACCAACTACCTAATGATGTAGACTAACCGATAAAGCCAAGTTTACTTTAACATAGCGTAAATGAAGTTCAGGTGCCAGATCGTTAGTGATAATAGAGTTGCTACCTAGGCTGTAGTTTGACGTACCGGCCATAATGATAGAAAAAAGCAGTTGCGCCAACGACCCCAAAACGTGACGCCGATAGGCTTCGAACCTAACCGACACAAGTACTCTCATTTTCCACAAACGGTACTATTATATAAGGTTACTCAAGTCTGCAGGCCGTCTATATGGCGTTAACGGTACTGTTAAATCCATCAAGGTTGTAATGGCGATGAGGTGACTGACTTACAAGCCGCACAATAACTCCGAACCCTGCCACCAGGGATGTTAAAAACCTTGCGCCTCAAGTCACAGACAGTACCAGGGATACTTTCACTCTCCGGCAACTTTGCTGGCTGTGGCCAGGTATACAGAAGGCAGCTGGAACTGGTCTCTGGTCTCGTTCCTCTCCTTCCATCTTATCTGTCTTCACAATCGTTCCTCAAATTCTGTGAATACATCGCCAACGTTATAGATGCGGCAGCTAAGGTAATTCAGGCCTGTTACGTTCCATGAAGCCGTCAGCGATAGGTGAGTTGTGCTAGATGCGATGATGCTCGGGGCATTTGCTGGCGGCGGGCAGTGCTGCTTTTGAAGATGGCATCGGTTGCGTCGGATCGGGACGGCGCGGAGATACTGTGACTCAGAGGACAGCAGGCTAGATATCAGCTTTGTCGGCGGATGAAAAAGGGGTTGTATTTGCGGCGTTCCTTTAACAGCAGAGTGCCCGAGGGCAACTTCCTGTAGTGCTGGGCATAGGGAAGGTAAGTCTTCCAAGGCAAAGGCCACAAAAGTGCAATATCAAACCTTGTTTCAAAGCTTTAGAGTCATGTGTCCATGGATTGAAGTCGTACAGCGGAGGTGCTGTTTGTTGGCGAATTAGCCGGCAGGTCGTAGTGGAAGATGTTGCTAGCAGAAGCTCTACACACACGATACGGAATGGCATGACCAATCCCTGACGGAAGCTGTCTTGGAACACCTGGATTTCGCCACCGACAAGCCTATTAACGATTACTGGTGGTGTGTTGACGGCGGCGCGCAAAAGATCGCGGAGGCAATAGTCAAGAAGCCGGAGAACCCGAACTGCATCCAGTTCAACAGCCAGGTCATTGTCATTGACGCCCATGCCATTCCTAACCGGAACAAAGCGGAGCAAATCACTCCCAAGACTCGTGATACCCAGGCGGGGCCCGACAGCCGCGGCGCAGAAAGAGACGAGAAATACTTTACCGTTTTCAACTCCACGACTCCTGGGCCAATGGGTCGCATGGACTTGTCGAAAGCCAGTCTGCTATGGGACACCAAGCAAGCCATCCGCTGCCTGGCTTACGGCGCTTCGTACAAGGTAGGCATGAGGTTCAAGGAGGCCTGGTGGAGAGAGAAGCCCTTTGGAATCACGAAGGGCGGTCTTGCGCGGACCGATCTCCCACTCCAGGTCTGCGTCTACCCATCCTACAACATCCACGACCCCGTCGACGAGCCTGCAGTGCTGCTGGTGTCCTAAACACGGGGCCAAGAGGCCCAGAGGGTCGCGAGCCTGATATCTTCAGACACGCCGGCGGGGGAGGAAGAGTTCAAGAGGGTGCTGCTCCATGACCTGGCGATGCTGCACTCCGGCAAGGCGAGCTCCTACGAGGACACGCTCGGCCTCATCACCGCGTACGACTGGTACCGGGACCCCCACATGGCGGGCGCGTTCGCGTACTTTGGGCCGTGCCAGTTCTGGGACCTCTACCCGGCCATCACGAAGCCCAACGCCTTTGGACAGCCGTACCTCGTGGGCGAGGCGGCCTCCGCACACCACGCCTGGATCGTCGGCGCCCTCGAGAGCGTCGTCCGCGCCGTCTGGAACATGTTCAACCTCCTTCCACCAAGGCAGCCTGGACGAGACGCTGTACCGCGAGGCAATGGACCTGTTGGAAACCGGCCCCGAGGAGGGAGGGCTCCTCCCGTTTTACCCGCTACCCAACGAGCTGCCCAAGCGTCGCAGGGGAGAAAAGGCCGGCGACAACAGATTGGAAGACCACCCTGACAGCCAGGATGGGAAGGGGGCGGCCCCGATGAAGTTCGGCGCCGCCCTGGGCATCCTCAGCGTCATTATGTGTTTCATCGGGGAGTTTGACAAGATGATCGAAGGACAGTCACTGCTCGAATTTCTTGGCTCGATGCCTCCATCAGAAAATTGACTAAGATGTGCCTAGATATCTCTTATTGTTATTAGTCGAGTGGCGGACTATGACGCGAGACCGAAAACACAGCGCAGATAATGGCTGCTCTTGTTCTTGCCCAGTGACTTGGATAAATAGTGAAAGTGTGAAGAGTAAGGAGGACTTTTGCAGTGCGGTAATCTAAAGAGAAACACCACTATATATATAAGTAGCATAAGATACTACCCCTAATCAGCCTAAAAGAGCTATATAAATTAA
>MU846393.1:0-30480 GCA_030867225.1 Colletotrichum caudatum
TAGTAATACCTTAACGCTTAATAATAGTTTATAGGCAGCCTTATAGGCTTAAGTGCTATTAGCTAGAGGTATAGGTAACATAACCTTTACGTTAGTAGAGATAGCAGCCTTCTTTTTCTTCTTTAGCAGAGCTATTACTAGCTAGTAATAATAGTAATAATAATAAGCGCTTTAATTAAGGCTATTTACTATAATATTTTATATAATATGTATGGTATACGTAGCCACTTAGCAGGGTAACCCCCTTACGTGACCCTAACTAGGGTGGTTAAGATGTAATTACTGACGTACGGACCGAAAGTTAGGTTTCAAAGGCTGCCAGCGCAACAGACTGTACACAAATATAGAGCGAGCATAGGAGGATGGCGGGGTAACTTTCGGCGGGGTCACTCGGAAAAAAGTGTCAGACTCCAAGGTCTCTGTGTCGCGATCCAAATCAAGACTTGCGCCGATCGTCGTCCACTTCTTGGGTTTCCCATTATTTTCAGCTTTCCTTGCCTTCTTCCTGCCGAATCATTGATAGCCCCTTACTGACGACCATATCAAGAGACGAAATGGCCAGCCTTCCTGAGACCTTTGACCGTAAACATCCCCGAGGACTTAAGCCTCCAAGCCTCGCTCACCATCTTGCGCGTGCATGAAGCTATGCCTTGCCAGCTAACAATACATTTTCTCTAATAGGACCCGTCCACATCGCCGTCATCGGCGGCACCGGCCTGGGCAAGCTTGAGGGCTACAACCCCGTTGCGTCCCTGACCCCGACGACGCCCTGGGGCAAGCCCTCATCGCCCATCCAGATCCTTGAGCATAACGGCGTCCCCATTGCCTTCCTCGCCCGTCACGGCCTGCACCACCAGTTCGCACCCCATGAGGTGCCTGCCCGCGCCAACATCGCCGCCCTGCGCTCCATCGGCGTGCGCTGCGTCATCGCCTTCTCGGCGGTCGGTAGCCTGCGCGAGGAGATCAAGCCCATGGACTTTGTGGTTCCGGACCAGGTCATCGACCGCACCAAGGGCGTGCGTCCCTTCACCTTCTTCGAGGGCGGCGTCGTCGGGCACGTCAGCTTCGCGGACCCGTTCGACAAGGGGCTTGCCGAGGTCGTTAAGAAGTGCGCGGCGCACATGCAAGGAGACGGGGTCGTTCTGCATGACAAGGGAACCATCATCTGCATGGGTGAGTCTTGTTTCTCTCAGGCGAGGTCGTCGTCGAGTGTGGGCTGTATACTGACGAAGCGACACAGAGGGCCCCCAGTTCTCCACCCGCGCCGAGTCGCACATGTACCGCTCCTGGGGCGGCAGCGTCATCAACATGTCGGCCCTCCCTGAGGCCAAGCTCGCCCGCGAGGCCGAGATGGCCTACCAGATGATCTGCATGGCCACCGACTACGACTGCTGGCACTCGTTCGAGGACGTCGACGTCGCCATGGTTATGAAGTACATGACCGCCAACGGCGAGAACGCCAAGCGCCTCGTCGGCGGTGTCCTTGACGAGCTGTCCAAGCAAGACAACAGCAACTTGGTCCTCGCCAAGCAATGGGAGGGTTCCTCGCAGGGTGCCGTCAAGTTCATGACCAAGCCCGAGGGCCGTGACCCTGAGGCTATGAACCGGGTTGAGTTCCTCTTCCCTGGCTTCTGGAACTAGAGTGCGATCTACGTTGTAGCTCTCACAACATGCTGGTGTTGTCTTTTGTGATTATTCGAAGAATGGAATATGGGAAGGACCGGTGTTCATATGGGAATATTACAATGAGCGTGAACACCAATCAATGAACGACGCTTTCATGAGCTTGCAGTGGTATGTATGTAGAAACCGCCTGTGCATCAACTGTTCGAGGTGGAAGCGGGATAGGTCACGGAGTGGAAGGAAAATAAATGCAAAAAAGAGGCGCTGCATCAGCGTCGACACAACGATCGATGTATTTTCTGCTTAATGCGATTTCTTCACTGCGCCAGCAACATTCAGCTGCATGCTTGAACGCCACGCTTCATCACCTTCTTATTCTTTGGCCTCCACGCATAAAAAAATAAAAAAATAAAAAAATAAAAAATCTACGTTTACACTTCCGTCGTTGTTTCCTAATCACATCAAAAGATACAATGCCCGAACGCCCTTTTCTGCCGCCGCAATGTGCCAAGGCCGTACATCCGTCCCCCTATCTGTAACGCCCCTCGCGCGAGCCAGGGTGCCGAGGCCCCTGAAGTAGGTAAGCATCTCGCGCATAAGCCCCTCGTACATGCGTGGATTGTTGTCCGCGTGTACAATGTTGACCTCCATGGCGACGGGTGGATCCTCAAGCTTTGTCCCGCCGCGCTTGACGAGGTAGCCGCTGATGAGGGCCGGGTTCAGCTCACCTAGCGAGCATGAGTTACTTAGTCGGTGCGAAAGGACGGCGCCCCATGATTGATCCGTGACATCGAGGAGGATGGCGTCTCCTTCGGCTGGCTCCACGTTGCCATCACCAGGAGTGCCACTCGGGGTCGCAGCGCTCGCTGGGTTGCTCTCCTTCATTGGTGTTACTGGGGTGCCACTTTGCTCCGGCGATACGATGGACGCCTGTGGGGTGGAAACAGGCGTTGTGTAGAAAGCCGATGGCGCCGCTGCCGAGACCTTAATAGCGGGCGGAACCAACTGCATCGACGGGTTGGTATCGACCGATATCAACGTCAAGCTCACAGTTGCCACCGACTCTGTCTGCGCGAGTCCCTGCCAGAATCCAATCTCCTGAGTATCCATGAACCCGCACTTGGATATGACCACACGCCAATGGACCTTCCATTTGGAGATCAAATCATGGGTAGTTTCCCATATCTCGTGGCAGACATCGTTCAGCGATGTGGAAAGGGGCTTGCCCTTGCGACCTAGGTTGTAAGACGCTGTCATCTGCTGGCAGCCCCTATTGTCTGTCCAAGCAGCGGTGATCCACCTCTCATCGATGCTTTGTGCGTAGGCGATGTGAATGCAAGTGTTCTCATGCATGAGCGACGATGATGATGTGGCGGACAGTTTGAAGTCGATGCCTCGTGGGAATGATTGCTCGAGTATGATGGCAGGCGACGGCATCGGTCCGCCGAATAGCGTGCAGCGATCGTATGTCTCGATCGCCAACTTGATAGCGTCGCTTGGTGTCGGCTCCACCATTCCTTTCGAGGAAGTCAAGAAGTCCAAGGGCACCAGCTGCAAGACCAATTCATTGGTCGACGTTTGCCTTTTATCGGCCAGAGACCTTTTGTGCATTTCAAAAAGTTGCTGGAAAGCGGTGCAGGCCTCGACGATGGAGCTAGGATGGTCAGGAGGATATACAAAGTATATCACAAAATTCTTCTCTTTAGCGTTAGCCGAAAGGAGGCCTTGATTGATTGCTTCCATGCGATCGCCCAAGGCCGCAACAATGTGAGGGCTAACGGTGCCTGGCGAAGTTGCCACCTTGTCTGATTCGAAAGGCACCAAACCATCAGCGACTTTAGGACTGGACGGCAGACGTTCAAAGGAGCCCAGTTTCAAAAGTTCGTATACGTTTCGCATGCGATCCAAAAATGCTGCGGCAACATCTGACATCCCGTCCCAATGTGGGAATACGCACACAACATTGACGTCCTTCGTTCCTTGAGCAGGACCAAGCCCCAGACTTTCCCAAAATTGGACACTTGCGGGCAGAACCGACAGCCTGGCTTCTGCACGACGAAGCTCCATGTGAGGAGCTGGGATTTGAAAGAGATTGTTCGGCTTCGGTGGCTCTGCATTGTCTCGCGGGTTGACCGGTCTTGGATGAAGTCGGCTGGGCGGTCCGATCAAAGGAACGTCGGGGACTTCAATAAGGCCTTTGAAGCTGCAGGTGTTGAACTCTCCGAGGCAAGGGGGAATAACCTCGCGTAGTGCCTGTAAAGCAGTCCGGCCAAGGGAGGACAGCTGACGCCGCGTATCCGATACAATGGCGGTATTCAATGTATTCGCGAGCGCATCGCGTATTCTCAGGCTACCCGTCGCGGCCTGTTCGGTCACGATCTGCGCAATCGTAATTGTGTCTTCGTCCGGGAGCGAAAGATAAATGGGGAGCGACTCTGCGTCTTCAAAGTATTTGGGTATCAGTATTTCCGACGCCTCAGCCTTAGCAAGTTTCGGGAGATCCAAAGCCAACGCCGGGTCAGAGTCATCCACGGATTCGATGTCTTTTAAGGAGGTGACGTGAGAGGCAACGTCATCATCCAGGTTAAGCCTTCGGATACTAGACTTGAAAGGCGATGCTGGTTCATCCTCCGACGCGCTCGAATCATCCTGATCCGATACCAGACTGATGTCGTCCGCATCAGATGCCAAGTCATCCCCCTTTCCGGGGCTCGCAACAAGCGAGCTGTTCTCGAGATTGCCCGTAATCGTACGAATCACCGCATTTGTACGTTCTGGCTGTCGCAATGTTTTCCTTTGTTTTCCGTGTCTTCGCAGATAATCGGTCATTGGAGGGCCCTGCGAAGCGGCCTGTTTGCTTGCGTCTTGCGACCGGCCTTGGAATATTGGGGGACAATCAAAACGTCCGCCTTGTTCATACTTCTTGTTTACAAGAGGCAGAACTGGGTCGAAGTCCACACTGTCGAAGACACTGCCTTTCCGTGCTGATGTTCTCTGTGGAGTAGAGCGGATATCCGCCAGGGAAGCCCGAACTCTTTTGTAGACGGTATCTGGATCAAACGGACTTGATTCACGTTTGACCCCAGCCACTTTTTCCACGTTGGATCTTTGCTTCCCTTCATCCAACAGCGTGCTTCGCGCATGCTTCAACTCCGGTTTCGCGAATATCGGAGGACTGAGTGCCGGCTTAGCTTCCTCTACGGGAAGCATCAATTTTGCGGGCTCTGGCACAGGTACCGGAATCGTGGGTGGCGCAGGTGGCGCGTCAGGCATACCCAAGTCAGGCAAGCCCGACAGATCGAGGTCATCGCCGCCTTCTTCGTCGAAGAAGCTAAAATCGGCGTCGGTAATGTCTGTATCCCCAAACATGTCTGGTCCCATATCACCAAACAGGTTGTCATTGTCGCCAGCCAGAAATGAGTCGACCCGGTCTCTTTTGCTATCACTCGAATGCCATCCGTCGCCGTATGCTTCATGATGCTGGTTGGTGTTCATCGCGGATGTGTCGTGCGTGCCTGTGTCAGCCATGGTCGTATCTATGTCAACCACCGCCATTGTAGTCCCGGGGGCACCCGGGCTAGAAGTCGTCCCGTCCATGGAGGGTGTTATACCCAGGGGATTTTGAACCCCGTCAGGTGGTGTGGGGTACATCGTACCCGCTGCAGCAGCGTTGCTTGCGCGTCTCAGTCCTAATGGTGAATGCCCGTTTGCTTGTTGTGCTGGGGCTGCCGTGGCAGCCTCTTTTGAAGCCACGATTTCCCTCTCCTTTTTCCTTTTAGAGACTTTTTCATCTCGTTCAGTGCCGAGCTGAAACCACGTCCTCGCTTCATTCAAGAAATCAGACGTCTCGTCTTGGGCCAGCAGCACAGGATCCCCGAGACCGTTGTTTCGCGCGAGCATAACAGACTTTTTACGGAAACAGAGAACTGCGGGCCACGATATGGTGGCCAACGTGGAAGGAAATGGGGTCATTCTGCCCTCAATCTTGAGCTCGCCAGGCTTCCGGCGAAGCATCTGCAATGCGATCCATGGACAAGACTGAAGGAGATTGGGGGACAGCCCGCGGGACTGGAGGATTTTGATGCAGGTGTCTCTCCATTGTGAGGATCTAGCGTCCGCGCCCCTCCAAAGCTGCGTATCTGGCGTTTGTCCTAGGCCAAGTTCGGGATATGACAAGCCTCCGCCTACGAATCCCTGATAGTTTGCCAGAACACCGAAGGGGGCAGCCAGAATCTGAGAACCCAGCAAAATTTGACTCGGCGACGATGGTTCGTTCACCGACGAAAGACCCTCGCAGCAGGATAAAGACAAACTCATAACCATCGCGCCTGTCGTGGTAAGGTAGATCCGGAATGTTCCAACAACCGCGGATTCCGTGTCTAGAGCCCGTTCAGCTTGGCCATCTCGCATGACTTTTGACGGCAGTAAAACGGTTCGGTGATTCAGGGGTATCGCCGAGACGCGACTGCAAAAGGCCGCCGATACCGTTGACAGAATTGCCGAGATGAACTGCTCATATGCATCGGGCAGGGCAACCAAGCCTGTGCCCTTCGATTCGAGGTCAGAAGAGGTTGGTGGTGCAGAAGTCCCCGTCTGCTGGCTTCGAAGCGACAATTCGAGCGCCGAGTTGCTCGAAGACGAACTGGTCGGTGTATTTGCAGGTTGCGGTCCTGGCGCCCGTCCTTTGAACAGGCTGACTGGTTCGAAAGACCCTTCGTCAGCCGTCAACAGTGTTGCGCCAGCGACACTGACACTGTTGCCCAGGATACCATCGCTTTCGTTACCCGAGACCACATCTTTGCTCGGAATGTAAAAGTACCATAGAACCCGTCTGATTGCGTCGTAGTAGACAATGTGGCCGCGGTTTCTTAGTTCAGTCTCAACGTCCGCCGCCGCTGAAGGGAAGGTTTGCGCGTGTTCCTGAGATGGTTCATAGACTCGGTAAACGATTGACGAGATGTTATTCTAGCATGAGTTTGTCAGAAAAAGACACATGGTTTCCAGATCCCAAACGTACATTTAATAAGGTATTAGTATCATATTCGCTTGTATCCATATCGACGGTCGAGTCTCGCGACGGCGGGATGTCTTCCGTGTCGCAACATCAACTCGCGGTAGCTAAAGCTCCCAGGGGCCACAGGAGCCGATTCACAGTCGGTTATCGGCAGTCATAAATTTTCCGTTTCGTTTCGGCATCGGTCGGAGGTTGATATGCGATTGAAAGGGATATCGGCAACGTTGTTTGTTCGAATTTGCGAAGTCATCGACTCCATCTCCGTGGGTCCAAAGCGCGACCAAAGGACCGGCTTCTCGGCATCAACCGAGCCCTGAACCGTTCCGGAGTTATCAGGTAGCCGGTAACGAGTAATGTTTTCCAGTTACCCGTGAGGCGATAGAAACCTAGATGTCGCCGATGCGCGCACTTCGTCGTTGTGATCGTCGTCGGGCGTTGTTGGATGTTGTCGAAGCTTTAGCAATCGCCAGACCGGGTTAGGATGGCGCCGGAGGCTAAACTGGAGCCACAGAGTGTGCACTAACAGCAAAGTGAGTGCAACATTAGGGGTGGGCGAGCGGGCGGGTCCTTGAGGCGTGGCCCGCAAACTCGCTTATCGATAAGAAAGAAAAGTTCCTTTGCGGACTCCCTCTGCCGCAGAATTTCTTACTCTCGTCGTCGCATCGTCGCGCAGAACACACCCGGAAATTCTCGATCGTGGTCGCCGACAAACACGATGAAGTTGACAAATCCGGGAACCGTTCCCGTCTACACCGTCTCCGGCGCCTCGACAGCCAGACCTTTACCGGACTGGCTGGCAAGACGGAGAAAGCGATCGCTGAAGAACGACCCCGAATACCAAAACCGAGTCGAGCTTCTCCAGGACTTTGAGTTCGAGGAGGCCAGTACTTGCATTCGTATCAGTGAAGATGGCGACTGGGCCGTCAGCGCAGGAACCTACAAGCCTCAAATTCACGTTCACAACCTCCCTCAGCTATCTCTGTCGTTCGCGCGCCATACAAACTCTCTTACCGAAAAGTTGACCATCCTCTCCTCCGACTACTCGAAAACTCTGCTTCTCCAAGACGACCGACGCCTCGAGTTTCACACTCCCATGGGCTGTCACTACACGATCCGTATTCCCCGTTACGGGAGGGACCTGCTTTACGACAGACTGTCTGCCGAAGCACTTGTCCCGGCAGTGGGAGTGGATCAGGATGGCCTGGGCGAAGTGTTCCGGTTGAACCTCGAGATTGGCAGATTCATGAAGTCTTTCCAGGTCGATGTCGGTGGCGACGAGGAAGGGGCTGGTCTGCAGGGAAGTATTGAGGCGGGAAGTGTCAACGCTGCTGCGTTGGCAGAGAACACCCATGGCCTTGCCGCTTTTGGTACATCCATCGGCACGGTTGAGTTCTGGGACCCTAGGTCGAAGTCCAGAGTGGCGCGTCTTGGCTGCCAGGAGGGTGCCATCACTGCCTTGGACTACAGTGCTTCGGGGCTGTCTATTGCCACCGGTTCCGCTACCGGCATGGTTCAGCTCTTCGATTTGCGTCGCCCTGTTCCTCTCTTGACCAAGGACCAAGGTTACGGGTTCCCGATCAAGAAGCTGATCCACATGACCACTGCTTCGCAAGAGAAGAAGATTCTTTCTGCAGACAAGAGGATTATTAAAATATGGGATGAAACCGACGGCACGCCGTGGACCTCGGTTGAACCCATCGTAGATCTTAACGATGTGTAAGTGATGGGGTTCCGAGCACATTTATGACTTCGCTAACCAAGATTTAGCGCTTGGTTCAAGGACACCGGTATGCTTCTAACGGCCAATGAAGGCAAATCGCAGCATTCCTTTTTCATCCCAAGCCTGGGACCGGCCCCGAGATGGTGTTCGTTCCTGGACAACATGGTCGAGGAGATGGCGGAGGAGGTCCGGTCAGAGACTTACGACAACTACAAGTTCTTGACCCTGCCAGAGCTCAAGCAGTTGAGTATGGAGCATTTGATCGGCAAGACTAACCTGCTCCGGCCGTACATGCACGGGTACTTTGTGGCGTCGAAGCTCTACGAGCAGGCACGTCTTATCGCGAACCCGTATGTATGGGAGGAGGAGAGGACGAAGCGCATCAAGGAGAAGGTTGAGAAGGAGCGCGCCAGCAGAATCAGAGGCAACAAAAAGGTCAAGGTCAACCAGAAGCTCGCCGACAAGCTCCTCAAGAAGCAGGAGAACAGAGAGGTTGTGGACACACAGGCCGGTCTCCTCGGTGACGATCGTTTCAAAAAGCTCTTCGAGGACGAGGCCTTCGCCGTCGACGAGTCCACCTACGAGTTCCGTGCTCTCAATCCTAGCACGAAAGTTACCGCAAAGGATACCCACGAGGTTGGTGTCAGTTCTGCTGCTCGCCCTGTAGTAGACTCGGGACCCAAGGGTCTCGGAAAGAAGGCTACCCAGGATTACAAAATGAAGATTTCTTCTTCCAACCTGAAGGGCGGAAAAGAAAGGGACACTGCTCTAGGTGCCCGGGTACAAAAGTCGGGTCGCGTTAACAAGACGAACCGTGGAGATGCGTACGGTGAGAAGACGGTCACATTTGTTCCGCATGGCAAGAAGAAGCAAGGCGGGCAACAACCCGATCACCACGACGACGCAAGACCTCGGGATCACAAGAACAACTCAAGAAGAAGCGCCAGCACAAATACATTCCGAAGGCTATAAGTATAACCGCTATCAGATATCCAGGGGCAAGATAATGGTACAAAGAAGAGGACTCCTTACGCCGCACGCAAAATCAAGTTCGTCAATCGTCCAAGCTCATCCGCCTTAGCAAATGAACCCATTACGCCAGCACCAAGCCAGTTGGCGGCCCGCAACCCCAGGTCCTACTACACTCTAGCTTTTGCTTACTTCCGACCCCATCTCATCAATTTGCGCTTCGACTCGGCCTGTGCGAGACCCTTTTCGAGATCTTCCGGACGGACTCTGGGGGTGGGCGGCACGTCATCAGCGAGTTTCGCGCGGCCGCGGTGGCTGCGTGGCGGGGACGAAGATTCTTTGACTGATCGGGGGAACTCGGTCCTCCGTGGCGTGAGGGCAGTGACGACTTTTCTGGCGGACTTGCGCATGGTCTCCCTAATCTTCCATTCACGCTTCTTGGCAACATAGAACAAGATGGCCATGCCAACTATGTATGGGTCAGCACAACGGCGTTCCACAGGAGTTTGCGTGTTTTAATTCGTTTCACACGTACTTCCAAGAGCGCCAACCACGGAGACGACTACGATGATAGCGATCATAGCTTCGCGGGACAAGTCGACTGCTCCAGGGCTGTCACCAGATGCGCCTGCCTCGGTGTCGACTCCATTCCCAGATGAGCTGGCATCGCCGGGTGTGTCTGGAAAATATGTCTCCGTTGCAAGTGGGAAAAAGTTGGAGATTGTGGCTGACATGGTGGTATTGGCCAGAAACCGCAGAGATAGAGTTGTTGTTCTTGGAAGATCGGAAAGTTCAAGAGGCGCAGGCAAGCTGGATGGGTCGAGGAGAAAATAGTAGAACGGCGTCAGAATCGTATGTAGAGTAAGAAAATAACGCTGGACAGAATCGAAAGGATACCCGGCGCCACGGATGTGGCCCAACTCACTATTTACATTGCCCAAGCGCCTCGAGGGTGTCTTTCTCCTGTTTGCCCAGCGCCAATCGATGATGCCCTTCTCCCCCCCCCCCCTGCAAGCGGCATCCATCTAGAAGATGCATCAGCCAGGATATGTGATGAGCTATAAGCGACTTCCCTTCCCCATACATACGAATATAATCCCTCGCACGGCACTCGTGGGCATGCGTAGTGGGGCGTACGAAGATAAACGCAGGAACCGTATCAAAACGCCCCATTCTACCTACCCCGAGCGGCCTCGAGTCCGAGACGGTCAAGTTAGGCTCGCGATGCTCTCTCATTGGCGTTGAACGGCCTCGAAGCGCCGGCACAAGGCGCTTTCACATTGGGGGGGCAGGGGCATGGTGTCCAATCAGCGGGCGGGGCCTGAGGTGGGCGGCTCGGGACGAAGACGTGCGTCGAATCTAGGTACCCCATCACAGTCCCCCTGGCTGACTATTCACCTGCATATACGTCTACTCTGCATTTTCACGACTGGAATAATTTAAAAAGGACCAGCCTAGGGCCGCCGGTCATGGCAGTGGACGCTATATCAGCAAGTCTACTCGTGTGATCGGGATGGGAATACGCAGGCTTCGACTCAACTATGCGGTGTGACGAGTGAGCTTCTGAAGCTGATTTAAAGGCCTGCGTCAGCAACGCACGTTCCATGGCTTCGCGTTCTGTGATGACATCTGCATACCCCGTCACTGTCACGCTCTAGCTGACGAGGAATATATTGGCCATGGCCTAGGCCCCCCTTTGAGGCGCGGATCACGCCGATTCCGACGATGATGCTGCCGAGGTGTCAGCTACCGCTCGCTCTCCTTTCTGGTCACGCCGTGCTCTTGACGGGCATCAGATTTGCTTGGGTTCTCTTGGGGAGCTTCTGAAATTGGATAGTGGCATGTACCTATCCTGGAAGATTTTCACGTGGCCCAGCTGGCCGCCGCGGGGTTTCGTCGCCGGGCCCTGCATCGGCCACTCACCAGGTTGCATCAGGGAGTAGATCGTAGGGCCGGAGGGTAAGTGACCTCTTCTGCCGTCCTTCATATCTCGAAGTTGGGATGGAGGTTCAATGATTGGATTTGCCCTGCAAGATGATTACACCGTGGGACTATTGGTCGAGATGCATTTGGTATTGACACCGTTGGTCACACGCCCCCTCATCAATCTTATCCAGAGCATATATTCGAGGAAGTCGAATTCGCAGAATTACTAGTTCGCAGAAAGCCGCTTTGGTACTTCCCTTGTTGCAGTATCATTCAGGGCAGTGACGAAAACCCCCTAGGCTTGCCGTCGTATGTCAGTTCTTGCGGGCAACGAATCAAACATGTGTGTCTGCCTAGGTATTCAGAAAGAGCCGCCGGTCTGCTGTAACAGGTGTCGGTTCGGTTGTTCAAAACACGATGGAGAAGCCATGGACTTTTACGACCAACCGGGCAGGTACCGTTTGGTGTCCTTGAAAAGTTGGCGCCTTCCACAATCAATACAGCATCTGCCTCGCGGCTTCTGCTCCTCGACCCCAACGATAAGATGTTGATCACTCATTCTTTCCCGGGGATTAGCAACAGTCCTATAGTAGAAGACGCTCTGAAAAATGCTTCTCACGGTGCGTAGTCGAAGAATCGCCTGATCATGCATGCTGTTGCTCGTAATCCTCATCTGCTACCCTCATGCCCAGCTAACCGTCCAACCAAAATCTTTTGGCTTCACATTCCAGTTCTCCTCGTTTATCGACCACCTTTTATTCTTCTGTCTGCCGGGTTGGCATTCATTCGACACTTGCTCCTCAAAGCACAGGAACTTAGCTCCCTCACTGGCAGCATTGCCGCAGCCGTCGCCTTGCCCTTCAGTATGGCTGACGAATCCAGTCCAGATCCGCTTCAGGAGCCCGGCTCCAATCGCCCTCCGAAGAGCAATACTCCAAGCGACAACTTCATTTCCGGAGTGGGATCACAGCGAGGCTTGCTAAACCAACTCCAAGATTCGCAATCAACCACCACCTGTGTCTTTCAGGATGAGAAAGATTACCAACACCGCCTATTACAATCAGACAAGCCAGAGGAGGAGCAGATTACTGAGGCGAACCAGTCGTTCTCTTTTGCACCGCAGCCAAAGCACAAGCCTTATCAGTTCTTCGGTCGCCAAAAACATCCGAACATTGACTTCGAGACATTTGACGCTCCAAAAGGCGAGGCAAAGAGGCCTTTCAAAGACACACCAATTCCCGAGTCTGTTACACCACGTCGATACTGGGAACGGACTTCTCCGGAGGACAGTCGTGATCACCATCGCAAAACTGCCGGTTCTCAAACAGGCAACTCATCTAGTCATATCTGCCAGGAGAAGGAAAGTCGATCAATCACTGATGATCGGGATCTGAACTCTGTCCAGCCCGAACCGGAGCAAGTAATCATTCGTTCTGGGATGCCAACTCAGCATATCTCTGGTGAAACAAGCCCTCCGGTCGAAAACCACCCAGCTGTAGAAAACAATTCGGAATCTCGAAGCAGTACTATCGATCACCGTCTGGGTCTCACCGTGGAAGGCCGGCGCAGTGGTCGTCCTTTTGCGGATGCTGACGCTAGCTTTCTTGGTTTCCATCTGATGACTGCCCAGAAATTGGGTCAAATTCCAGTCATTAAAAAAGATGCCATATCGTGCCTCAACAGCCCCCGAGAAGAAGTTGACACAATAACCAAGCCCGTGCATGCATCACACCAAAGAATGGACACAATGATATCAGTCAGGGCACCACAAGCCCTCAACGATAACACTTTCGAGAGAGGCAAACGAGAACAGCGAATCCATACACCTCACTATGACAAGCAGCACCTCAAAGCAAATGTGACCCGTTCAAGTACCCCGGTTGGTGATCTCGAACTGCCGCAGAAAAGTACTCCAAGCACTGCCGGCAAGCAACGACGGCACCGTACTCCCCGACAGCAGCCGATTCGACCTTTCAGACATGAGGAAGAGCCGAAATATGTTACTCGACGTACACTTTCACGGCAGTCAATTGCTTCAAGACATCGAAAGTCGCGTCATCTTCAAGAACGACACAGTCAACCAACTCAAGAGGAATCCAGCTCCAAGGGCCAGGTCGACCGTCGATACGGTCAGCCCCACAAAGAGAACCACGTCCAAACAAGTCACTTTGACGTACTTCAGAGCATGATAACTCACCACAACAGATTTCTTGAGGATGCGAAGCTGACAGAAGAAAGTCTGAAAACCGAGATCGCAGACCAGGAGCTGGCGATAGAAGCATTGAAGACGCACATGGAAAGGTCTGACCTACGCCACCAACAAGAGCAAGAGCATCAGAAGACCCTCAACGCCGAGATCACTTCACTGTTGCAGGAGAAGGACGACGTCATTGCCATCATGGGTCAACGAGGAGATCGAGAGCAAGAGCTAGGAAGAGAGATTGCTAGACTTCGAGCCCTTGAAGAGGAGCATGCCTCGGAGACGTCTGAATTGAAAAGCAAGCTTGAAGAGACACAAGATAAGCTGAACAAGCTGAAAGATAAAGGACGCGGATACAAAGACCATCTCAACAAGGCCATTGCGGAACATCAGGAGCTTTGGCAGCAGTCCAGGGACATCAGCCAGAGGGCAATCAACAACATGAGGAAAGAGCATCAGGAGTCCGAAGAACACTTCCGCTCGGCTTTGGAGGAGAAAGAGGCTGCCCAAGACAGGCTAAATCGCATATTCGATGAAAAAAGAGCTGTACTTGAAAAGGAATTGCATACTGGTGAGTAAAATTGCAACGATAGTATCAGGGTGATAGGGCTAACGATAGACAGCTGCCTCAAGAACCAAGAGTTTGGAGTGGGCAATGGAAGTACTCGAGGGGGATTTGCTTGCCGAAGCAGAAAAAAGCAAGGGTATGGAGGAACAGCTGAGCAAAAGTATAGAGCGGGAGACTTTCCTGAAGAGGGTCGAAGACAGCATCAGAGAGATCTTCGATAGACTGGACGAAATGCACGTCAAATCGGTTCAGACTGACATTATGCCAATCAGTATCGTGGAAAGGTAGATTCCGTCGCCAACTCAACAAACGGTGCTAGACTAACGGGTGCAGGTTGGACAAGATTACGGCATATGTGCAATCAGCACCATGGGCCGATCTTGGGGACGAAATCCGCCAAGGCGTGAATAACTTCCAGAAAGAGGTCATTCCACAGTAAGTTTTGTCTTCTTTTTTATGATACACATTAAAACCCATTCCAGGTTTCTTCAAGAGGTGAAGAGCATGACAGCTGAACGTCCCACCATCGAAGACAGGCTTCAGAGCCTTGAAAAGACCGTTCAGAACCAGGTGGTGCTGGCTCAAACAGAACGCCAAAAACAACAAGAGCAACTACTGCAGCAAATCTCCGAAGAGAAGAAGGAAAATCAAGACCTTTTCCTGAGTCTCAACGCCAAGGATGGTCTGATGACGGGACTTTCCAACGCTGTTTCCGAGATGGCGTGTAAGCTTCAAGAACTGAAGGCATCCGTGGCACTTCATTGCCCAAATGGAACAACTCCGGAAGCAGAAATCCGGGTTTTGCATGAATGTTTGCTCAATCGGGATCATCAGGTCTCTGAGATCCAGGCCGAGCTCAAATTTCAGCGTGAAGCTCATGAGGTAACGCTTCGCGAGCTTCGAGAGAGGCTCCATCAAGCTGAGGAAGATGTTCGTCACAAGAGCGAGCTAGTGAAGGATTCGCAGTGTAAGACGCTTAACGAGGAGGACGACTGCGCCGCAAAGGCACAAGAGGAGAAACGGGAGTTGGAGCTTCAACTGAGACACTCAGAGGACTCTCGACAGAACATCCAGCAGCAACTGTCTGAGAGCGAGGCGGAGATAAAACGTCTGAAGACATTGGAAGGCAACTCCGAGGTTCCAAATCTTCGGAAAGAGCTCGAGGATGCAAACCAAAGGATCGTCAATCTTACTCTCAAGCTTCGGGAAACACAAACACCGTCTGTTGGCACTGGAGTGCTTGATCAGCTGGCTGAACAGCTTGCCCAGCTCAACAACATGAAAGAGGATATCAGGCAACTCAAGACAAGCGGGAAGATCTATACAACGGTCAGCAAAGAACTTACGACAATGCTCCTCAAACAAGATGCTTTAGTAGATGACATACTAGCTCCTGATAGTATGGTGGTACCAGAGCCGGATCTTCCTGATTTGCAACAAGGCGATCCAGTCAATCCACTGCCGATTTTTGAGGTCACCTCCTCTGAAACCACACCGGTCCAAGGCGGGAAGAAGACAGTGTTCCGCAGACCTGTCGAGGAACCGTATCAGGAGGTGCCTGTACCCTCAGTTGCGCAGGAGAAACTTTATCGGAGAGAGGCAAAAAGTCACGGTCCCCATCTGAAGCCGATCCTTCGGCCGCAAAGAAAGACAATAGGTCCATTGAAGCCTTTAAGAGATTCTTTGGTTACTCGGCATGCAGGACACTCTTCCTACAATCGACCTGTTCAGGGCGCTTCCATGACCGGTCAAACTGCCATATCAGATGTCAGATCCAACCTTGTGGGTAATCGTAAGGTTCAGATATCCCATTTGACGAGTCACGGTGATTGGCATAAGATTACTGCGCGCGACAGCCAAGGCGTTCAGCAAGGGACCAAGAGGGGCGGCGGTCTTCCGCCATCCGCTCAACGTCCGAAACGATCGAAGACTAGCTTTCCTGTGGACGATGATGACAACAATGATGGCTCTTCAGTGGCTGGAGAGCAAAACATTGTCGACTCTCAGAAGATCGAGTCATCGCAGCAAACCCATATAAATAGCAATCGGAGTTCCCAAGGAGGGTCCGAGGACAACGACCACACCTCACGTCATTTTCATCAATGTACGCATAAGCCAAGTGTCGAATGAATCTGCCGGGGGAACGGAGTAGAAGACATGGACTCGCAGCAGAAGCAACAGCCAGCCAAGACACAAATCAGCACTCGAGCTGTTCGAAAAGAGTCCCTTCGCAGCGCGATTTCGGCATGAACAGGTACGGGGATATTATGGTATCGTGAATAGTTTTTGGGGGGACGTCGAGACAGATCGTAGTACTTCGATGGAATGAAGTAATTCGGGGGTGTTGCTCCTTGTAGAATATACATCTAGATCGCGGCAATCGAGGCCTATACTCTCAACCAGCCCATCGTTCTGGTCCAACATGCCAATGTCCTCCCTAGGACGTGCGTCTCTGAGGGTGCGCATGCTGATGTACATTTCATCCATGTGGTTTCCGAAACCCGGTTGCATGCCGCCGTGAACGCCGTGTATGGTGATATCAGTGTTGTTACATGTGTTTTTGAATGAAAGATGAGCCAAAATGCGAGCTCATTTGCCCTTCTTCTTCTGCTCGAGAAACAAAACCTTTCTCCGGACTGTGATATCATCAGCTCTGCCATCCCTTCCTTTCTCAATTTTGCGGCGTGGTGCGGGTGATGTTCGTGGAAGGGAGTACATGTACGCCGGAAGGTGAGGGGCTACAGAGGTGTTGTCGTACCTATCGGGTCATATTTCAGCATGCTCATAGGCGACGCGGTTCGGAGGCGCTTGAAGGTGTAAAAGTATCCAGTCGCGGCCATGGACAAGAGCCGGACGATCATAACACGAGATTTGGCTGTTGTAGAAAACCACAGTCAGCCTGGCAGATTCGAGAAATGCGGCCTCGGATGCCGGCGAGCAACAAACCTTTCTTGGCCATCTTGGAGGGGAGTTGCACCGCGTGATTGGTGGGGTTGGAGCTTGAAGCTGCTTGTGCTCGATCTGGGAGGCTACGAGTGGATAGCTTCGCGGTATTGAGACTGGAAAACTGCGGCGACAAGAGGCTGTCGGAGGGAAACGGGCCGCTCACCGATAACCGGATAGGGCAGTTCTCGGTGAGGGCTCGGCATGGGTGGGTCAACTTTTGGCACCCCAGTGGCATCTACTGGCGTCGGGAGGGCTGCATGGAACTATTTGTATTGCAGGGGTCTTACATATGTGGTTAAATGTCTCACTCGATGGAGACATTCTTATGACATAGGTAACGTCATTCAAGTGAGAGCGTTTGAAATAAGCCAAGCAGTGAGTACGTCAAGAGATCATACGCAGAATCTTTGAGCACAGCAATCTAGGATGGTAGGGGACTGCAACGGTTAAGGCCTGCAAGTTTTACCGTTCATCATTCTATATTGACTATCATGCGGTGAGGATTTCTACACTGTATAGAGATGGGAATCCGATAAACGGAGTTGATCGGCGAAATACTTCAAATCTCCAGCACTTTGTCATTGAGCTCCCTGATCGATGGCCCCCCGAAGACTACCTGTGATCCTTTCGAGCTTGCAGGTGCCTGGCATCGAGCGTCAGATAGATAGAATGTACGACACTCTCGGCGACTGGAGCTAGGGAGTTCGCGCCTTTTCCTGCTGCATGCGTCCATCCCTCTTTGAATTACAGCCCGCAGTTAATATAAAGTAGCTCTTCTCAGTAGCTTTTCTCGCAGCCCTTCCCCCGACTGGGCCGGGCTTTCTGGCGGGCATCTTATGTTGCAGCAGCTCGAGTCGCGGTCCTCAACAGAAGACGCATGCCCAGGGCGTAAAATGAGCGAAGTAGGAGGGTGTGCTAGCTTGGGTAAGCAGCGGGTAATGGGCAAATAAAGGGGAACGAATGGACATCCTGTATTTGCCCTTTTTCCGTAGAGGGGAAGGGCAAGATGGGCTCGTTGCTCATACTTTCTCTCCTTCTTTCCGCTCCTCAACACTCCAGCTCTTACTCTTCATCTGTCGCACTTGGGCTATTGGGGCATCTTTGACACGCCGAGAGCAGACGACATATTGTCTTTCTTGAGACGCTTTCTTTAGGGATTTTTAGGCCTCGGTTTTTTTATCCCATCAGCGCCGACGAAGGACACATAGTGTAAGCCCACGGCATCGGAAACGGCGGTTCCTCCACGATAGTTACCCCGTCACGAGACCAACAATACCATATTTTCTTGTGAAATCCGACTGGCGCAATAAGCTCTGCAAAATGGCCACGAGCAGACTGGCTGGCGCAGCTACGTCGTTACGGACGCCAAGGCGGCAGGCCGTCGTCGCGAGCCAGCTCCGAATGTTGAGCGGTGGAAGCAAAGGCAGTCACAGATCAAATGGTACGTCGCGGTGTGGTTAAAGCTCTCCCCTACATTATTGTCATCTTCTTGCCTTGGTGCTTCAGAGCGATCTTGTTTGCTTCAAGTCGGGCCGTTTGTTGCCCATGCCTGCTGCATTTTGCTTTAGGCTGGTGCTATTTCTATCATCCATGCCAGCAGCTACCTACTATATGTAACTGTGTCGGTGGTGGGAGTGCAGCTAAGAGCCATCCGATCTCACACTCTTTTATGGCCCCTACCCCCTTCCAAGTGGGAGAGCTCCAAGCGGGTGACAAAAAAAAGCCGCACTCAGTAAAGTTGCCTCAAGGCGAGCTGTACCTGAGGGATCTACAATATGTTAGGGATATAGATGACCAAAGGCTACCCACATACCCCAAGGTTTAGTATTGGTACTTGAGTTAACCACTATAATTTATGAGTGCGGCGTTTTTTGTCACCCGCTTGAGCTCCTATGAATCTTCAGTCGGTCTCAGCTCCTTCAAGCTGCCCCCCCGGGTTTCTCCGGTTTCGGACACAGGCCTTTGAAGCAAATCCACGCCAAAAACGGCCGGGTTTGATCCCCGTCTTCGTCTTCGACTCGCCAACAACCAGCAAGTGCTCGGATGGCGTCCCGCAAGAAGAGGGGACAAACACAGCCCGTCATAGAAGGCAAACCGTGGCAGCACAGAAACGATGCCACGCCCCCTTCGCACCATTCATGGTGCAGGACCGTGTCTCGTGCCCAATGTCACAAGTCTCAGTATTGGCCCAGTTGATCGTGGCTGTCAAAAGATATTGAATAAGATGCTGGCTGCATCGGACGATGACGGGAAGGAAGTGCGCTGATTTTTCCCTCCGTCGCTGTGCTATTCTTGCCTCTGTCCGTTG
Source organism: Colletotrichum caudatum (assembly GCA_030867225.1). NCBI lineage: Eukaryota > Fungi > Ascomycota > Sordariomycetes > Glomerellales > Glomerellaceae > Colletotrichum > Colletotrichum caudatum. The sequence goes on from MU846393.1 coordinate 19,275, forward strand.
ATACCCCCGTCATTAAGACATTATACATTGCGCACCCGCGTCTGAGACTCGGTTTGCTCACGGCTTGTTTTTCTCGCCAACGAACAGTAAATTAAATATCAGTCGAGTTGGCTGCGTACGTTTTCGGGAGTTTCTAGAAATTCTCAATCTTTTGCTCCTCCCCCGACCTTTCCTATCTCTTACAATCCTTGCTCGGATTCTTCCCGGTGTTATCGATTCGAGTTAGGTTGCCCTTTGTCCCTCATTGATCTCCACTGTTACGCGGTGGTGCAAGCCCTTTTGACCAACTTTTATACCTGACTCTTGCACAGATACCCCGCGGTCCCCTAAGATCCTCTTCTCAAATACCCCGCCATCGCAGAGGCAACTTTTCTTCAGCAATAGCAACAGTCGTTTGTCACCCCACCATCGAACCATGTCGACCACACCCTCCCGTCGGTTGAACGTGCATAACATCAACCAGCATGTTGTTGCCGCCGAGTACGCTGTTCGCGGCGAGCTGGCCGTGAAGTCGGAGGAATACCGCGCGAAGCTGGCCAAGGGTGATAAGGACCTCCCCTTCGATGCTGTCATCTCGGCCAACATCGGAAACCCCCAGCAGCTTGATCAGAAGCCCATCACCTTCTTCCGCCAGGTCGTCAGTCTGTTGGAGAACCCCTTGCTCCTCGAGCACGAGGATGTTCTGCTGAACCAGCTCGGCTACAAGAGCGACGTTATCTCTCGCGCCAAGTGGCTCTTGAGCAAGGTTGGCTCTGTCGGTGCGTACAGCGCCAGCGCCGGTGTCCCTGCTATCAAGGAGAGCGTTGCCAAGTTCATCGAGCGTAAGTTGTAACCTTGAATCGCGTTGTGCCGCGACTGAAAACTGAACAAAGTCCCTCTGCAGGCCGAGACGGTTTCCCCGCCGATCCCGCCCACATTTACCTCTCTGGCGGTGCCTCTTCCGGCGTCAACACGCTCCTGCACATTATTGCAAAGGACTCTACAAGCGGCGTTCTGGTCCCCATTCCCCAGTACCCGCTCTACACCGCGTCTCTCTCCGTCCTCAACGCCACTTGTGTTCCTTACTACCTTGACGAGGCCTCTGGTTGGGGCACCGACCTGGCCACCATCAAGTCTGCCTACGAGAAGGCCACCTCGGAGGGCACTGATGTTCGCGCTATTGTCATCATCAACCCCGGCAACCCCACTGGTGCCTCGTTGTCCGAGGATGACATCCGCGCGGTTTTTGACTTCGCGGCCGAGAAGAGTCTTGTCGTGATGGCCGACGAGGTCTACCAGACCAACGTCTTTATCGGCAAGTTCCACTCCTTCAAGGGTGTCCTTCGCAAGCTACAGAAGGAGACCCCTGGCAAGTACGACCACGTCGAACTCGCCTCGCTGCACTCTATTTCCAAGGGCATGGTCGGCGAGTGCGGCCACCGCGGCGGCTACTTCGAGCTCGTCAACTTCGACCCCGAGGTCGAGGCCAACATTTACAAGTTCGTATCCATCACCCTCTGCGCCCCCGTTGTCGGTCAGTGCATCGTCGAACTCATGGTCAACCCTCCAAAGGAGGGTGAGCCCAGCTACGAGCTGTACCGCAAGGAGTATGACGGCATTTTCAACGGCCTCAAGGAACGTGCCACGGCGCTGCACAAGGCCTTTGACCAGATGGAGGGCGTCGAGTGTGGCACGCCTCAGGGCTCAATGTACCTCTTCCCAACCATCAAGCTCCCCGCCAAGGCCGCCGAGGCTGCCAAGAAGGAGGGCCGCACCGCCGACGAGTTTTACTGTATGCGCATGCTCGAGGCCACCGGCGTCTGCGTCGTGCCCGGCAGCGGGTTCGGCCAGAAGGAGGGCACCCTGCACTTCCGCACCACCTTCCTCGCCCCCGGCACCGACTGGGTCGGCCGCATCGTCAACTTTCACAAGGACTTTGTTGAGAAGTACCGGTGAGCGACGCTTGCCAGGTTGGCCGTCACGTTTCCCATATGGGCCATATAGGAAAGCGACCAGTGGGGGGCGAGGAGGCTAGTCGCCGCTAAGACGGAGTAAGGCTCGCCTTGACGGCGAGCGCGCGGCTGGAAGTTTGCAATGTTGCACGACTTGGTTGCGTGGTCTTGGAAGCACATAAAAGAGCACACATATCATGTGGACATAGCGAACGGGTTGAAAGGAGCGGTGCGTGAGACAGGGAGCGAATACCTCTTTTAGACGCGGTACAGCTTGCATAGCGCGAGGGGTCTCCAGTGGATTTAGCATATTGTCGTTGATGCTTCGTTTTTGGCATAGCTTGCGAGAATAACACACTTTCCGCCCCCAAAAGTGGCCCGTCATTCAGCTTTGATCGAGCCTTCCAAAGTTCTCCGAAATAACCTTTGTCCACGAAACGGCCATCTCCGTCGGCCGTCAGATTTAGCATTCACGATATGTTCTCATAATCCCCTCAAGGGGTGAACGATGAGACTCAAAAGGATGCCGGAAAGTGGGCAACCTGGCATTGTAAAAAGAGAGTGGTCAGCGAACTCGGTTCAAGCCAAGATTTCTCATTTTGGCCCGTCTAATCCGTAGGTATCATACAGAGTTATTGTAGTAGCACACATTTGCTTGCCCAACTCCCCAGTTCTATTCGCCGCCTGCTGTGTCCACGTCACCACTTTGGCCGCCCCAAGCCTGGCCGGGACACACAATTGTGTAAGCCTATGGTGAAAAGAGCGCATCGGCTCTCTCACATTTTAACGGCTTGGCCGGCAGATTATGCTCGCTCACTTCCTCTCAGGCGCACGGCTTGGCCGTATTTCTGGAGCTTGGTGATGAGCTGATCGCCTTGGCGGACAACATCCTGGTATTGCTTGTTCTTGTCGTCGGGGCGGTTGGTCTCGATGACGCCCTTGCCGCTAACGCGATCAATTGTGCAAGGAATGCGGCCAGCCGCGATGAATTTGGCGAGGTCGCTAATAAAGAGTCAGTAATTTAAAATTGAGTCAAGTTCGGCCGGAGTGAAGAAGCATACCGGTCCAAGAAGTCAACAGTAACGCCAAAGTCGGTCGCCATTGTCTCCAGCCCAACCACACGGTAGCTCTGAAGAAGCTGCTGGTATGCGCGCAGGCGCATCTCGCGAATGAACCAGTTCTTGTGCTCGTGCAGGTAGCGGTCCTGCGTGAGGAAGTTCTCCTCGACCTCGGCAAGGGCCTGAAAAAAGTACTTGTACTGGCCATTATACAGGCTTGAAACGAGTTGGGCCAGAGGTGAGAAGTCGATGGCCATCTCAGCCTCGGGCTGGTCAGTGCTCGTGCCGAGGGTCGTCAGGTTCACTGCGGTCTTGGCAGCCGTAGTAGGCGCGGGGGCATCTTGCATGGTGTCATCAGCACCGGGGCCGGCGCTGAGAGCACCGGAGAGAGCCAGAATCTTATCATCTCCGTCGCCAAGAATAGCCTTGATCTCGGGAGCATCAACAACCTTGCTCTTGAAGTCGACACGCTTCAGGGACACGGATCCGGCAAGAACAGAGTAGACGACGAGGGAAGAATAGGTGCAGAGCTCGTAGCTGGTGAAGGTGGACAAGCTGTCCAGCAGCAGCGGGGCCGCCAGATTGTACGACCGAACGGTCAAAAGGTAGATGCCCTCGTAGGCCTTGAGACGGTTGCGACGATCCCAGTCACCACCGGACTCAACCAGGGTCTTTGCGCGCTCAACATGCTTCTTCACAAGGAGCTTGTCGCCGTAGAACAGACCCATCCGGATTATTGCGAGAACCAGGTCGATCTTAGTACCAAGGATACCAGTCTTCTCGAAAACGTCTTCGTATGCGGCGATCGCCCGGTCCTAAATCAAACGTCAGAATTCCTGGTCGGCCTCACATCCACCTTTTCCAAACGCACCTTGTCACCAACTCTGGCCCAGAACTCCGCCCGCTTGCCCCGCGCAGCCTGGATCTCCGTATCACCCGCTTTTTCGACGGCCTCGTCTTCCTCCTTCTGGAACTCCTCCAACTCTCGGTCATTGTCGGCCTTAAGCTCTTGGTACCGAGCCTCGTCCCAGGGAAGGTTCACGGTGGTCGGCGTGCTCTTGGTGGCAATCATGCCCGCCAAACTCGACTTCCGACTCAGCGGCTTGCCGGGGGTCTGGCTGCCACCTTCGCCAACTTGGTTCAGGATGCCCTCGAGCGGGTGTGCAAGATAGCGGTAGAGCGGCGCCATCTTGTGTTCGGTGATGGCATCGTTGAGGGCTTTCGCGGCGGTTTGTTGAGACGCCCGAGAGGCGTAGGCATTTGTGAGGGCAAAGACATGCTGTGCGAGCGGGAGGAGAGGGTACTTCGCGTACTGGGGTTCTGAGCCCATCTTTGCGGTTTGGTTTTCGGGGGCGCTGAGACTAGAGGGTCCTAGATTATGGTACGTGAGAGAAGAAAATGAGGTTGCGGGATGGGTTTCCTGGGTGAGCACCAGAGTGATGTCGTTGTTTAGAGGCGCTTGGAGCTGGAGCTTGGGAAAACCCCCTGCAACCCGCAAGCGGCCAGTCACAGTCAGTCTTGATTGGCTCCGTGGTGGGGGTGAGCTTAGTCAAGCTGACAAGGCTGCAGTGCGACACGTACCTGACCTGCCTGGAATCGCCGTACCAGCTTGCCCATTGCGGTCTTCCTTAACCACCTATGTAAGAGCTGTTCTCTCCCTCTCGGTTGAGTGGATTATTTTCATTTTTAAAGGCTTAATTCTCAATATTTAGAAAAAGAAAGAGAGAAAAAAAGTGTTTTCAAGCTGCAAAGCAACATGTTCTTGCCGTTTTAATAAAAGCACCCCGGCCGTTTCGGTAACGGCAGGTACAGCCGGGTGGGTCCCGACCATCCTCAGCAAGACCCCAGTCCTCGCGACGCTCAGCAGCTTTTTTATTTCTTCAACCCTTCGAGTCGGCAAGATATTTTCGACCAAACAAGCAATCCAATACCCTTGTTCTCTCTGTTCAATACCGAAACACTTATTCTAGAGAACACCACCCGTTCTGTCCAGGAGTTCGGGGACAATGGCGGGCTACAATGACGACAACGACGACTCGTATGAGCGACAGTCTCAATCTTACGATGCGAAGAAACGCAAGAGGTCCCAGTCGCCATCCCGGACTGGTAACTCCTCCTCCCGCAGAGGCGAAAAGCGCGAAGATGGCGGCACCGATGAACTCCCTCAGCCCTATAATGCAAAAGAGCTTCAGCCCGCCAAGCGACGAGCCGTTTCTCCCTCGGAGCAGCCTCGCAAGCTGAAGAGACCCGGCGCTCGAGCTCGCATATCCGAAGCCGAACGACAGGCAATACGTCAGCGAGCATTGGAACGAGAGAAGGAAATGGAAGCCCAGGCTCAAGCTGCCGCGGAACGCCAACGTAGCACCGCCACCAACAACATCGTTACGCAGCATTACAACAGTGTGCCAGAACGAGGCAGGGACTGGAGACGAACAGACAGTAAGATCAAGGGACTTCGCGCCTTCAATAACTGGATCAAGAGCTGCATCATTCAAAAGTTTTCGCCGGATGAGGACCACACCCCCGGGTCTCGGGAGCAGGGGCTTTCGACTGAGAAAGAGCTACTCGTACTCGACATCGGCTGTGGAAAGGGAGGCGATCTGGGCAAGTGGCAGCAAGCGCCGCAACCGGTGGAGCTCTACGTTGGTCTGGATCCCGCGGATATCAGCATTGACCAGGCTCGGGAGCGCTACCGCCAGATGGGTAGTCGCGGAGGGGGTGGCAGGGGCGGTAGAGGTGGATACAGACGATCGCCTCCGCGACTTTTTGAGGCACGTTTTCACGTCAAGGACTGCTACGGCGAAAACATCGAGGACATTGAAATCATTAGACGGGTAGGATTCGATACCAACCCCCTTAGCCGGCAGGGATTCGACGTTGTGAGCATGATGTTCTGCATGCACTACGCGTTCGAGACGGAACAGAAGGCCCGTACCATGCTGCGTAACGTTGCCGGTTCACTGAAGAAGGGAGGGCGTTTGATTGGATGTATTCCCAACTCCGATGTTCTCGGCGAACACGTCCGAAAGTTCAACGAACAGCAGGAAGAGAAGAAAAAGAAGGCTGCTGAGGAGCCGCCTCAGGAGGCAGAAGAGGGAGAGCTGGAGGATGGTGAAGCGGAACAGTCGGCGGAGTGGGGCAACTCCATCTATCGAGTCCGGTTCCCGGGCAAGACGCCCGCTGATGGCGTCTTCCGGCCCGCATTCGGCTGGAAGTACAACTTTTTCCTCGACGAAGCCGTGGAGGAGGTGCCTGAGTACGTCGTCCCATGGGAAGTACTCAGAGCCCTGGCTGAAGACTACAACCTCGAGCTGCAGTACCACAAGACTTTCATGGAGATTTGGGAGTCGGAGAAGGACGATGAGACACTTGGTCCTCTGAGTGAGAGAATGGGTGTTCGGGAGCGTGGCGGTGGACGTCTTCTCGTCTCACCAGAGGAGTTGGAAGCGGCAAGCTTCTACACCGCTTTCTGCTTCTACAAGGTGTAAGCTGGAGAAAGCATGTAACGATAGGACGGCTCATGGTGCCCCAAAGGAAGAAACCACAGCAAATACTTGGCGTCAGGGTTACCTTTAGACTCACTCGCAACCCGATTTGGGCGCATATCCAACAGTACAACTGATCAGCTCCCACCAACTTTCTGCGTTTGGATTGCAAAAAGATGATATGTTAATGCGGTGCATCTATCATGTAGTTGAATGGGCAAGGACTCCCTTGTCTCCTTTTTGTCATGCTTTGCGCCTCAGTAATTTATCTTAACCCTTTGTCCTTAATGTTGATCTTGTTTATGTTGTCTTTCTTGTTATTGTCTCTCTTGGTTTCTGCGGACATTGCAAATAGGAACAGGGACAAGAACGGCACGCCCAACTAGTTTCCCTAGGTCAGCTGGGAGCCATAGCACTAGGACATTAACCCTGATGGATCCCTGTGATAAAAGTCGGCCCTCGGTGGCTCTCAACTCGTGGCCTCCTGACTCCCATGGTATTTCTAGATAGCGGCTGTTGACGATGTAGAATGACACAAGTGTTTCATGGCAGAAGAAACTACACGCAACCGTAAGTCGAAAGGCCTAGTTCGAGAAGGTTCTGAGGGGGTGAGTTCGACCAGAACGTCATCGTAGTCAAGACTTCCGGTGTACCTGTTGAGATGGATGCTACGCCGAGTCGAGTTCTTTCCTTGTTGTCTGATGCGGTTCGCCAGAAGCGAGCTGATCATATTGCGGCTTGTAGTCGCGGAGGATGGAATGTGTAAAGAGTTCATGTTCGAAATTTTGGCTGGGCTGTTTGCGGCTTGGATTTTTCGACGCTTGGAGTCTGCCTTTGGAGAAGCTCTTCCTGTAACTGGGCGACGTTTGTTTCGTACCGATGATGCCTTTGGGGTGCGAGTGTCCAGCGTACTGGTAATGCGGGTACTCGCTGTCACATCCAGAACTGGTCTTATGTAGCTTGTGGGCGAGTGAGAGCGGCATAGGGGTTGTTGTCTTTGTTGAACGGTATGATCATAGGCAACGTCCAGCAGAAAGTTCTCCCACATCCTGCAAGATAGCCCCCCATGTTGTCCTCAGAGACATATTTTGTTGTGTAGTGATGTTCGAGACACCTACCCAAGGAAACTTGAGGCCTCATCCTGCAGATTGGAATCTGAGGGCAGTGTATCAGAGCAAACTTATCGAATTAGGTCTTTCTGGAAACAGGTTCGAGATTCTGAATCCTAGTGTGGGAAGTGTATGCCGTATCGTTACAGAAAGCGGCGAAGATGGATGAAATTAGAACGGTAGAGTTGTGGCAGCGGAAATGACAAGGCTGTATATACAGTACTGGCTCAAAAGTCTTGTTACAGCAATAAGGATAACCTAACGAAGAGTTGAAGGGGAGTCCACTAATAGCTCGAGGTCACTTCACAGTGCGCCACCAAAGGCCATATACCTTGACCATCCACTATAGCTTTTGATTGGCCATCCTTATTGCTGTAACAAGACTTTTGAGTCGGTACTGTAGAGGGTCACAACTTAGAAGTGGGCGAAGCCAGTGAGTAGTCAAGCATAAGAGACTAGCATCGGGTTAATAGCTAATGACGTTAATCGAGGAACCCTAACGAGTGGGTGGAACAGCAAGGAAGGAAGAAAAGTCCGCCAGTCACACGCGGGCGGCTTTGCCACTCGGCGTTCCGACTTCCAAAAGAACAGCAAGTGAAAATACAGATAGCAAATACATACCCTATGGTGTACTACTGATGTCCAAAGTTGCTGGATGACGTCCGGCGCAGCACATTCAATATGATACTGTATTCCGTGAAACCATTATCGTAGGTACAATTCAATCGTAATTGTAAACTCGGGACTTCACTTATTCGCATTGGCAAGCTCAGGCAAACTGCAAAGCGACGGTCACAATTACCCAAGCCTAACTTCGTCGGCCTTGGGACAAGAATGCGGATCTACGAATGCGTGGAAGTCGAACCTGAAGAGGACAGTGGCTCTGTTGTTGTCGACATATGAGGGTCTCTTCTGGTCCGTTACTGATCTCATCGAACGCCTAATTCCTTGAAGAAGAGAGCAGAAAGACCAAAAGTGACAAATACGCAAATAAGAAAAACGAAAGAACCTTTACTGTTATTCTAACTGACAAAATAGATCATAAGGAGCATCCGCTTGAGGGTTTCAGGATACACACAATTGGCAGGGCTCTAGTTACCATGATCAATCTTGACTGAAATTTGGGAAGACGGAAGATAAACTGACTCTCAGAAGATAACTAGGCCTCATACCTACCGACATACGAAGCCCACTTCTCACACAGATTAGAAGACGATATATTAACGACTCTTATTGTGTTTACAGTATAACGCTGGGTATCCTACGCTAGAATGAAAGCGAGAAAGGAGACCCCATGACAGCAGCTGTTCAGTTCACTGTAACTGACATCTGCTAGCAAGCCAAAGTGCCCCATGTACTTACTTCTGGGTCGGTATCCATGCCAACAGGCCACAAGAGCCGTCTTGCCTCTCGCAGAACTGGTGGTGATCCAAGAATCCAGAGTCACCAGACAACGCTAAATTTGAGCCAATGTTGATCATCATGAGCAGATCTATCAAAGATGTTTTGAAACGATGCCAGATGCCGTAGGTTGCTCAGAGCGTCTATACCTCAGAGAGCAGTGGATGTCACAGCAGTAGACGGCAACGCTGCGATACACCCCATTCTCCAGAGGTGATTGCACAAAGGCACGAACCAGGTGGAACTTGCGAGCAGGCTCAGCTTCAAGCCCAAATATTAGCAACATCTTTGTCACCTTTAGACTTTTTGCCTGGGAAATCATCAGAATGACCGCAACAAAGGAAATCCGGCTCATAGCAGCACCTCCTCAAAACATCCCATTCGATTTCAGGATGAGTCCACGGTACTGAATGCCTGCTAAACCCAGGATCAAGCCAAGTTTGGCCAAAAGGATCCGTACGGGCACCGAGCTCTGCTCCTGAAGCCTATATTTGAAGCCACCCGAGGCATGGCCATTGGACCTGGGATATCAAGTCTCAAGGATGGTTTCATAGATAGGGAGAGACGATAATCCTGATTTATTCACCCGGCGCGCTGTACTAGCATGAGCCAGGACGCTCCTCATCAGTTTGGAGGTGTCGACCTTGCATTCTTGCATGAGACCGGCCTACACACCATCATGTTCTGAAAGTCAATTTGACCTCCTTCGGCAAAGAAACGGCGCTTATCACCGTGGATGAATTATTCAGTCGAGGTGCTGCCGCCGCAACGACTTCTCTACATCCGCGTCAGGGAGTTAGCTCGGCCATGAACCCAAACCAATAGGGAAGCAAGGAGGGGGAACCACCTACAGCCAAAATCCGGGTTGCTTCGTCAGCCTACAAGTCCTTAATTTTGCAGTCACCAGAGCAGGGGTTCGAAGCTATTTGGCGCGATTAGATGAGGATGTAACTCAGGTTTCACTTTGCTTTTGATTTGTCAGATTGTAACTACCGTCTCGTTATCGTAGGGGAAACTCAGTTTGAACACCAAAAGTGGCTTCAAGTTCATATCATGAAGATATGCCAATACCATGACAAAGTTCATCGTCGTCGAATCAGAGTCAGTAATGCCAACAATACATCGCCCATCTAGCCGTGACAACGGAAGCGCCGGAGCTTGGCATCGTCCTCCTTGATGCTGCAGCAACCGCGAAATATGTACCGCAGCTGAGGATGTAGTTAGGGCCAACGAACTGTCGGGCACCGTCCTGTACAAATAGCTGTACAACCACAAGCTCGTTCCTTGTGCCTTGTCACTCGTCTCGTCGAAGCAGATCAGTCTTGAACAGACCGTGGATTCGGACAACAACGGCATTGAGAGGATTCGCGTCGTTCACTGTCGGTGCAGAGCGGGTGAGTGAGGTTAACGGCCAATGGCAAGTTCCCTGTGTCCTGGGGATGAGTCGAACGGATCTAGCCGATTGTTCTCCGAGGAGAGTTGAGAAGTGACTGGGGGATTGTCAGCGAATTGGGACGGCGAAAGTTGATGGCGGGGAACAGGAAGCGCAGGAACGGTGATTGCCAGCCGACCAGGGTAGCTCGTGGAGAACATTGTCTGATCTGACTGCGATATGTACATCGTACACGTAGTGATCAGTTCGTCAGACCTGTACGGAACACGTGTACGAACAGACAGGAAGGAGAATGCTAAACTACTGTACCTATCTAGGTAGGCCAGTACGCTAATGCAAACTACTCCGTACCTAGGTGTCTATTGTTTCCAGTGTAGCAAGCTTCTGGGATAGTGGTCTGTGCACCAAATACTTGGGCGTGAGTCCCGGGCTTTGTGGTCTACGGCCTGCCTGCGGATTGTGGATTGCTGCAAGTCCAAGGCCCAACCTCCAGACTCTGAGAGGATAAATCACACTACTTCGTGAATCGTACTTCGTATATATACTGGTAAGCTAGATCTTATCTGTGGCGGGCGAGGTTGCTAGGCTAGCTTCGTTGCGGCGAGCTCTCACATAGGACTAATAAAACCTGGTCCTCTTCGGAAGCAACTTAGCTTTAGCACACCGGCACTGGATGTTACCTGTACATTGTACTACAACTCGGATGCTACTGCTATTTGCTAGGATGTACCATGTACGATGTACAGGGTGACAGGGGTAAGTAAAAGACCCCCGTGATGTTATATACCTACACACACCATGATTTATAGAAACTCTTATATTTTCTACC
>MU846394.1:7532-30413 GCA_030867225.1 Colletotrichum caudatum
GGGGGGGGGGGGTTGCGTCTGGCTCAGACCGTGAATAGACGCACCGTCCCGTCCGGACAGCCTTTGGCGGGGAGACTATTCCGTCAACCGAACAGGCAAAGGAAAGAGTGTGTTGCATTCGAGGCGAGAGTGTGTGGCCAGGGCCGGCGGGGCTAGCCTCGTTGATTTGATCTGCGGCCGATAAAGATAGTGGAAGAGGTCAAGAGGATGTCGATTAGATGGTCCGACGGGACCCGTTTGCGATGTCGTTTCCAGGTTCTGTCTCGGGCCGCCTAGTGGCCGGTTTGTGACAATTCACCAGTGTCATGCTGTGGAACAAACGGGCCAGTCGTCCACGATATCGGGTTGGACCAGCGATAGTGGTGACGACACCTGCATGGTCGATGAGATAGCAACGTGTACAGAGTACATGAGTCGGATACTCTCGCGCTGGTTGCTGTCGCTGTAACCATGACGATTGGCGGTGTTGGGTTAAAGAGATATGCCACACCCGCGCGCGCATGGATCCAGACGACGTGCCGGCCAGTGCAACACACCCACTCGAGAAGAGCTTCCGGCCATTCGCAATGCGCGGATGACGGACGAAACCATCTATAGCGCCATGTCAGAAACAACCGGATAAACAAGCGACGAGGAGCGCGAGCAACAGCCCTGCAACGCTAGCCAGTGGCCGTAGGAGTGGCCCGCTCCGACGAAGTGGTGCGGCACCCTGGGAGCGTCGAAAGGGGGGGGGTCCGACGATAAGGACGGTAGAGCACGCAGGCGGGCAAGTCAACGCTATTTCTGGCCCTGGCCAGGGGCTTCCTACAGATATGAGAGACGGAAGATTCGGCCATTGGGGCGACGGATCGACTTCTTTCATCTGGCAGGATGACTGGTTTCGCGTTGTGGCATCCCCGTCTGATGTATGAAAATTCCAGGCGACGAGACACCAGAAAGCGTCGGCTTTCGGATGGGCCTGTAAGAAGTCGAGGAAGGACAACGTGCGCTCGAGAAGAGTTTCGGGGGATCAACGGCCTGGCGCTCGGTCGCGTCGCCGTCGGTCAATGGGAGAGAGAGGCACTGCTGCAGTTGGGTGATGTGTCGGTGTACGTTCGTAGGTACGGCGTGTGCTTTCCGGTCTGAGATGCTGTCAGGTCGGGGAACAGTTCCGAGACTCTATGCTGTGGATGTGCATCGCATCGTACCCATCGGTGCAACGACGCTGCTTACATCATGGCGGGAACTGTATTGACTGTAGGTGTATGTGTCATAGTAGGCGGGGGAATGCCGGATAGGTAGTAGTCGTCATGTAAACGCTTGGTGCACGAATACCTACGGGCCGTCGTCGGTCGGCTTGAGGCCAAGCTAATGAGGAGCGATGTTCGAGGTCGTCGATTAGGTAACGGTGGTTCTCGTGACTTGGAGACATGAGAATCAGTGGCGGGCGAGGCTTGGTGGAGGATCTACAAGGTACCTACCTACTGGGTATGTAGGCCGGCAGGCAAAATGCTAGAGGGTCGGTCGGTCAGTCATGGCCAGCCGGTTCGTGTCCCCCCCCTGCGATCCGAGCTGGCCGGGGTTGTGTTTTGGGGCTTTCCAAGCGTTTGGCATTCGGCCCCAAGACGGAACCAAACTTGCTCCAATCTAGGCAAGGGCTCTGCTCGGGGGGGAAGGGCTCGGGCAGCTCTGCCGTAGCCTTGGTGCTGGTCTGGTGAAGGCGGCCCACGACTCAATGGGCGGCGACGGAGGACAATGGACGTACTGGGGCAATTGAAAGGCTCCGGGAGCCAGGCTGGCAGTCCCGTGGACGGCGTCACACGGTACGACAAGCAGGGTTTGGACGAAAGGGTTAGTACCTATACGTACTTGTTAGTGGTAAGTAGCTAGAATGTTTGTTTTGTACGATACATGGTTCAGTTACCGGCAGCCACCAGGGTTGGGCAGGGGGACGCCCGCAGATGTGGGAACGAGAAGGACGGGGAGGAGGGGATGGATGGATGGCCTTGTTTCGATTTGCGCAAGGCCGAACCGGTGAGCGCTGAGGTGGTGTCTGTCTGTCTGCTGCGATGCAATGGGATGTATGCAGTGCAATGCAGTTCGGTGTAGATTGAGTGATGGTGCGCTGGCATTGTATGCTTGCCCGGCTGGCTGGATAGGATAAGATAGGATAGGAGAGGAGAGGAGAGGATAGCTGGCTCGTTGAGTTGTCAGTCGAGTGGTTCTGTTTGGCCCTTGCTACGTCGATGTATGTAGCGTATATGGGTCGTTTCCGTACCTACTTTTGCACCTCGTGCTTGGTGCTTGGTGAGCCACGTGCCGATGGCGAGAAGCCGCCAAGAAGCCGTGTGGCGAGAAGCCCTGAAACCAAGGCGATGTCGATGGAGGAACACACGGCGTGACTTTGGCTTTGCTAGAGTCTCGGGAAAGCGTTTCGACTGTTGCTGGTCTTTGGGGTAGTGCGGTGCGGTGCGTTGCGATGCGGTGCGGTGCGGTGCGGTGCGGTACAGGTCAGATTGTCGAGTGACGCCCGCTGCAAGCTCCAAAAGAAGGGACGGAATGCAGTACTGCGTAAGCACATACGTGGAATACTTACCTTACCGAAGGTAGGTTTTCCTTTCCAGGTACGGAGTAGATCGGTACAGTAGGTACGGATAGTTGTGTTGGGTTGGTGGTTCCTTCCCACGATTGTTCCCCCCCCCCCCCCAGCCCAGCCCAGCCCAGCCCAGCCCAGGGGCAGGTGTTACTTATCAAGTACATCGTACCTTCCGCACGTGGGAGGGCGGGCACAAGTCACTCGCCATGCTATTAACGGGGATGGGCACATCAGGCGTATCCGGCGCTCCATCGTTATCCGCTGTACATGGTCTGCCGCCCTTCGACCACTCAACCACATGTACCATAGCGCTCTACCGTACCGTAGGTACCGTACCTCTTCCCCTGGTGGCCCGAGCATCCATCCATCCATCCCTGCCCGCTGCGCTGCACTTGCACAACACTACGTTTCGCAGAGAGATTGGGAAAGATGCCCTTGCAAACACTTCCTTCTCTCTACACTAGACGACTAGACTCGCGGTCGCGATAACGAGGTTGCTGCCGACCGATAAGCCACTGCTGACATTTGCAGGTAGGTAGGTAGGTAGGTAGGTACCTATGGCCCGAAATGTATCGTGCAGATACACCTGACTTGTATCCGTATACCAACAGTACTTACCCAAGGTACTTGATATTATGTAAGCAGGTAGATACGACTATCTATCCAAGACTTGCCCCTCATTCACATCACATTCCCCTCAGTCGGATTGGGGGGGATTCGAATGCTCTTGTCATCATGTCATCTCCCTCCATTGTTGGTCGATTCGGGCATCTGTTGAGATGGAGAGGCCCAGGCTGCCCAATGACTGTGGCCATAAACGCACTCGGGTAGGTAGGTACTCGGTACGGTACGTGTACATTCATCCGTCAACAGCACAGGCCACCGGAAGAAGCCCACAAGTCCACACAAAGTCCACTCTGCCCACCGCTCACAGACAGACAGACAGACAGACAGACAGACAGACCGACTTCGCGTCGCATGGAAGCGCATCGCACGCCTTCTTATTCTCACATCTATCTTCTTGTTTCTGTTCTTGCTCGTGTCGGTGCAGGGGTATGTACGCCTAGTCATGTGTAGGCGGGCGGGCATGCGTTCGGAGCCATCGCCGACTGGACTGCATGGCTTTCTGCCCCGTGATTCCGGCGAATTAATAGAAAATCGAGCAAGGAATAAATAAGTAAAAAGAAAAGAAGAGAAGTAATAAGAAGAAAAAAACCCAACGGGGCTATATTTTCCACTCGCACGCCCTTGTCATTCTCCCAGCACACCGTGTGCCTCCCACAAGCACTCGACCAGAGCCTAGCCTAAACTCAGGCACCTTGCAAATACAGCCCAAATACCTACCTATCTCTCTCTCTCTCTCTATCTTTTTCCCTTTCTCTCACCCTGTGCCTCTCCACCGCTCCCTCCGGTCCCGGTCCTTCTCCCTACCAGCTTCTCTCTCCAGCATTGGCAGATCCGTAGATTAGGTACCTGCCTATCTACCTAGCTATCTGCCTACGTAGTAAGCTAGGAAACTACTATGCGAGTAGGCAGGAGCTACCTGTAGTCAACAGGCACCAACCAAGGGCTTACAGGGTAATCGATGTACCTTGCGATGTACAGGATAGTACTAATAGTACCGATGATACGGGGCCACTCCGACTCCACTCCACTCCATTCTCGGCCCGCCCACTTTCTCTCTTTCCTCCCCACACATGCGCGTGCGTGCGTCGTGACGTTCCTTTTCCTTCGCCCCCCAATTCTCCCTCCTCAGCAAATCTCCCACCCACACACACACACACACACGCACCACACATCGGCGCACACTTCACAGACGCAACGCAACGCAGCCCACGTCCACGCCGCGAGCCATCCCTACGATCCTCTCCCCTCGTCTCCCCCTCCCCCTTCCTTTCCGCCCAGGAGGACAGCCGGCGAACCAATCCTCCAAATCTTTCCGAGTCTCGCCAGATGTTTCCCTCATGTCCAGCCCGCCTCGCAACTCCCGAAATGCCGCACCCGCGACCCTGGTGAGCCCCGCGCATTCGTCGTCGTCGACGACCTCGTCGTCCTCCTCGCCCATTCCCATCACCACTCCTACCAATCCTACCACCACCATCACCACCACCACTGCTTCCGCTCCCTTTTCCAGCTCCGCGCTCTGTGGGAGCGACTTCCCGTCCGACCCAGCTGCTGCTCCCGCCGCTGGTGCTGACGGGCCTGCCCCAGATCCTGGAGCTGGATCCGTCGCTGCCGCTGCCGCTGCCGCTCCCGCCGTTGCTGCCCAGCGAGACCATCAGCAGCAACCGCCTCTGCCCTCATCCCTCCCGCCCTCGCTTCCAGACACCCCCCTGGCCCAAGTTGCAGATCTACCCCCTGCCACGGCCGCTGTCACCCAGCACCAGCAGGATACCTCGAGCCATGTCGTCGACCCGAATATTAAAAAGCCCCGAGGCCCTGCCGCCCTCCCGAGGCAGTCCGGTCCGTCCTTGCTAACCCAAGCACTCGCCTCAGCTCGCGGCATCCCTTCGAGATCAAATTCCCACCAACATCAGCCACAACAACAACAACAACAACAACCCCACGCCCAGCCCTCGTCATCGTCCGCCTCCGAGTCACACCGCTCCCTGCCCTCTGCCGCCGCCGCCGCCGCCGCCGCCGCCCTCGACACCCTTCCCAACAATCCTTCTGCCGCTGCTGGCCTGGACCCTCTCGCCCGAGATAATCGCAATGCCCTCTCCCTTCCTGGCCAAGGCGCCTCAGTAACCCCTCGAAGCGCCCCTCAGCCTGCCTCCATACTACCACTTGAACCCATCGAAGCGACCCACGCCGCCAAGCCGTCCGCCACCGACATGGAGGTAATGCCATCCCCCACCTACGACATCTCCAGCTTCCAGGGTATCAGGGCCATGTTGCTGGACCACAGGGACTTCCTCAAGGGTACGCGTTCGCGAGGCAGGGGCTCCTCCTTGGAGCGCGTCGATCCGGAGTCGAGAGGAACAGGACGCCTGCGCAACACGCGCGCTCACTCGCATTCCACAAGTCCTGAAGACTCCTTCATCCCCCCCGTCCGCTCCCTGGATCAGAAGCTCCACAAGGACGCCGCCGCCGCCGCCGCCGCACCAGAAGGACGACCCAAGAAGCTCGAGCAGCGCTTTTCCGTCGGCCCCGAAAAGATATGGTCCATCGGCTCCAGCGAGGCCATCGATGGCCAGGAGGATGGTCAGGTTGAGAAGTCGGTCCACGAGGCCATGATCGGCATTGAGCCAAACGCCCGTAGCCGCAAGGCTAGCTACAGCCTCCGCTTCTTCCGCGAGGGATTGCCCAAGGAGGAAAAGGCACCTAGCCGCAGAAAGGACACGCGCCCCAAGGAGAAACCCCTCCAGGGCCACGAAACACAGGAGCCCTTATCCCTCGACATAGCCGTCGAGGACTTCGCCAAAGTTGCTACCTCGGAGCCATCTCCCAGGCTTCTTGACAAGAAGGACCGCTTGCCCAAACCGCTGGAAAGAGTAAAGACTCTTCCTCCCCAGTCACCACGGGCTGGCGAAACCCCCATTCTCACCGAGTCGCCCACCCAAGATTATTTCGGCCTGAGAAAGGTCAATGGCGACATCTTCCACAAGGCGGACGCCGGGGGCGCCAGGCAAGCTGACACCCAGGTCGACTTTAAGCCAGAGGACTCCTCCGAGGGCGATGTCTCGCCTCTTGCCGTCCAAGTGACCCAGGCGGATGATGCCCGACGCCGATCCACCGACAGCAGCGAACACGGTGAATGCCACGAAGAGGGAGACGAGTCGAGCGAGGAAAAGATTTCCTCGGCAGTATTCGTGCCGCACCCGGGCCTGGAAGAGGCCGCCGAGCGTGAGCGGGACGTGGCGAAGCCGAGACAGACGGCGGGCTCCCGCGTCACCTCCAGAGCCGAGGACTTTCACCCTTGGCTGGTCAAAGCCGACAAGCCCGAGCCCGAGCCCGAGGAGGAGGAGGACGACGACGAGGAGTCGGAGGAGGCCTCCCCCGACCAGCCTCCAGACGCACCCTCGCAAAAGCCCAAGCCGAAGCGACTCCCCGAAGAGCCCAACGTTACCCTTCGTGAGGTCCAGCCCGGCACCATCGACGATGTTACCGTTGAAGAAGAGCCGGAGCCGCCGAGGCCACAACAGGTCCCCGCCCGTCTGGACGAGCAAATCCACCATCACCAAGCTGAGCCGAAACAGCCTCTCGAGGCGATTGAGCTCATTCCCTACAAACATCAGGTCGGCGGCCACACCACGCTCTGGCGCTTTTCCAAGAGGGCTGTGTGCAAGCAGCTCAACAACAGGGAGAATGAGTTCTACGAGAAGGTAGAGCAGGACCATCCGGACTTGCTGCCGTTCCTCCCTCGGTACATTGGCGTGTTGAACGTCACGTTTCACAAGCAGCCCCGGCGCAAGTCGACCCATAGGCGTGACGATGCACCGGTCCTAGAGCGCAGGAAGACGGGGGACAGCGGGACAACGGTCTCGGCGTCGCCTTCCAAGTCCAACGCTCCGAACGGCAACTCAAACGGCGCGTCCCAGGCCAACACAGACCACCGCAGAATCATCAGCCAGTCGCTGTCGAACGCACCGGAGCCCATACCGACCGTCACGTTCGACGATAACTGGCACATCCTGCCAAGAAATCTGCTCCAACCGACGCCGCCCCCTACCGCCGCCTTGCCGGCCCGCGGCCGGAGCACGTCGTCCTCGGGTCTGCCCGATTACCCCGAACGCGGCGAGTTTCCGTCTCCCACGAGGCCCAGCTTGGACGAGAGACACGCCAACAGCTGGGGTGCGACGACTGTCAACAAGCGGCTGCGCAACGAGGTGTTCAACGACGTCTTTTTGAAGCAGCCGATCCCGATTCATAAGCACCGTCGGCCGCACCAAAAGTCGATGGCCTTCCGGAAGCCGCCCACCCTGCGGCCGACCAACTCTGTCCCCGACCTGGTGCGCAGGCAAGACCCGTCTGCCCAAGAAGGCCATGCGCCTCAGCACTCCAGCCCGCTCCGGCCCAAGAGCTCCTCGCCGCCCCCGACGGAAAGCATCCCAATGGAGCGTCCCGACCGTCCCAGCCACTTGGACGCAGCAGAAGCAGATGACGGCGACGTCAAGGACGTGACCGGCACGAGTGCACCGGAGCCGGAGACGCTGGCGGACAAGATCATTGCGCAGAAAAGGAAGAGGCGCTACTCGGGTACAGGGCTCCGACGGAAGCCACGAACAGTGACGGAGTCCAGGGGGCATCTCAAGTACTGGGAGGAGGCGGACGACGCTGGCTATAGAGGCGGAGACGAAGGCGGGCAGTCCCTCGTCGCATCGCAAGTGAACTCGCCCATGATGGAAGCACCGAATGCGAATGGTGCGAGCTCCCATGAAGAAGACGCGAGAGAAGTCAGTCTTCCTGGCTCTGCTACAGCTGCACTTGACACGGAAGCCGCCTCGCACTCGGCCGAGCACCACCGTTCCACGTGTGGGTCGACGGTGCCGTCCGAGATGCCCAGTCCCACTCAAGAGTTCCACAAAATCCCGCGTCCCGTGAACCCCAAGGAAGCACAGACACAGCGGGACTCGCGCGTGGAGTACTTCCTCTTGCTGGAGGACCTCACGGCAGGCATGAAGCGACCGTGCATCATGGACCTGAAGATGGGCACCAGGCAGTACGGCGTCGAAGCGACGCCCAAGAAGCAAAAGTCGCAGCAGGGCAAGTGCGCCAGGACCACGTCGCGCGAACTCGGCGTGCGCGTGTGTGGACTACAGGTCTGGGACGTCAAGAGCCAGAGCTACGTCTTCAAGGACAAGTACTTTGGGCGCGACCTCAAGGCCGGCCAAGAATTCCAGGACGCGCTGACGCGGTTCCTCTACGACGGCGTGGACCACTCGAGCATCCTGCGGCACATACCGACGATCCTGCAGAAGCTGGACCACCTCGAGTCGATTGTCCAGAAGCTGGACGGCTACCGCTTCTACGCCGCCAGCCTCCTCATGTTTTATGACGGCGACACGACGACGGAGGGTAACGAATACGATACAGTCGTGGACGACTCTACGACTGACTTTGCAACGGACACGGAAGAGACGTCGGCGTTGCGCGAGAAGAAAAGGCAAAACAAGAAACGCGGCATTGACTTTAAGATTGCCGATTTTGCAAACAGCCTTACCAAGGGTGACCTTGCCGAGGGGAAGCCATGCCCGCCTCAACACCCCGACGAGCCGGATCGTGGCTTCCTCCGAGGCCTCGGAACGTTGAGGAAGTATTTCCTAAAAATCCAGAAAGATACCCGGGCCGCCATGGGCCTGGACTGCCATGGACGCAGTCACAGCACCGACGTTGACGATGTCGATGTTGACCGGGTACCTGACGACGAGGGGCTCGTCAGCGAATGAATGATTGGGAGGGGGGACGGTGTCTGTCTCTTTTTTTTGTTTCCCTTCATGTTGATAATTTGGGGTTGTAATTCTGAATTGGGGGTCGGTCGGGAACAGCAGCTAAGCCAGCCAGCTGGCAGCTGGCATGGAGAAACAAACGGACGGACCGGCGGAGTCAAGGATGTCATTTGGCAACATACCCGGCATCATCAGCCTGGCGTCATAACACAAGATTACGAGGAAACCGAGATGTTTTGTATTTCACTTTTTTTTTCTTCTCCGACGAGGCTTGAGTGGAGGTCGCCTGACCCCCAGTACGGGCAGGGGCTGTTTGTCTGACGTGAGTTCTGGTGGTGTTGCAAAACATTGGGAAAGGGGGTAGGGTAGCTAAGTTTGGCCACGCGCGATGAACAGGTGCAGCATCAGATTGGACCGAAAGAAGTGAGTGAATTGAGTTGAGTGAGTGAGTTGGCACAGGGGAAAGGGGACTGACTCTCGGGTTGGTGGTGATCATGGCGTTGGTTTTGGCTAGATGTTAGACAAAAAAGAATGAGTTTGTTTATTCTACACTTCTGCTGCGCGCGCGCGCGCGTGTCCTCTGTTTCACCAATACTGACTGTCTCGGCTCGAAACATCGGAGCCGAAGTATAGTAAACCACGTTTCCAAGGCGGGTCGGTCGCTCTGTGAAGGGGTTGCATACGTAACCCTGGTGATACACGAGGAGGCGTACTGAACAGAAGTATAAGCATAATGCCCGACCATCAACACCACAATGGAAGGTTTCCAGAGCAGAACCACGGTACAAGTAAGCATAACCGCCCGACGCCCAATCGTGATGGAAAGGCTGCTATGAATAGGTGGGATTCCACACACGAGACCATCCAAACACACACACACACACACACCACCCACCGGCCGGAATCAGATGTTTCACGGTGCCGATTCCCGCCCGACCCCCGCGAGTCCGGGCGCGTTACGTAATCGACCCTGGTGGAACGGACGCTGTACGTACCCTCGACACGCACATACATACAACGACACATCCCGGACGAACCGACTCATCTCCACTGCTCCCCACGACAACAGACGTCTAGTCTAGACTCACTCTCACACACACACACTCTCTCTCTCTCTCTCACACACAGAAAAACACGGGCTTAAAACGTCGCGCATCAACATCGATCGCGACTGGGCCGATAAATCCCAGTGGACACACCACCACCACCACCACCACCGCCGCCACCGCCGTCATCAAAGCCCCCCCCCCCACACCACACGCACGCCGAACGACAAAACAAAACAATGGGCTCGGTCCTCTCCGCCGTCCGCTCCGTGTCCAACACGGTCGGGGCCGTGTTCAAGCTCCTCCTCGACCTGAACGCGCAGTACCAGGCCCTGCTGGTGCGCATCAACTCGGCCCCGGGCCTGCCGCACGAGAAGCCGTCGAGCCCGTACTGGCTCGACGACCCGCCGTTCCCGGAGCTCGTCGACATGCGGTCCGAGACCCTGCCGCGGGAGGCCGACGTCGTCATCATCGGGAGCGGCATCACCGCCGTGTCGGTCGCCAAGAGCTTGTTCGCCGCCAGCAGCTGCGGCGGCGACGGCGAAGGCGGCGACGGCGAAGGCGGCGACGGCCCGAGGGTCGTGGTGCTCGAGGCGCGGTCGCTCTGCGCGGGCGCCACGGGGCGGAACGGGGGCCACCTGAAGGGGAGCCCGCACGAGCTGTTCCCGCGGCTGGCGCGGCACTTTGGCGAGGAGGGCGCGGCGCGGCTGACGCGCTTCATGCTGCGGACCGCCGAGGCCGTGCTGGAGGTCGGCCGCGCCGAGGGCAGGGAGGTGGCCGAGTGCAGGGCCGTCGAGACGGTCGACTTCGTCCTCGACGACGACAGCTTCGACGAGGTCAAGAGGCAGTGCGACGAGCTGCGGCGCTGGGTGCCCGAGTTCGAGGTCGAGGCGCTGGGCCG
The DNA here is from genome assembly GCA_030867225.1 of Colletotrichum caudatum. Lineage (NCBI taxonomy): Eukaryota > Fungi > Ascomycota > Sordariomycetes > Glomerellales > Glomerellaceae > Colletotrichum > Colletotrichum caudatum. The sequence goes on from MU846394.1 coordinate 18,444, forward strand.
GGAGGAGACGGTGGCGAGGTTCGGCTGCGACGGCGCCCACGTCCGCGGCAGCCTGGTCTACGCCGCCGGCGCGCTCTGGCCGTACCGCCTCGTCACCGCCGTGTGGCGGGAGCTGCTCGACGCCCACCCCGGCCGGCTGAGCCTGGAGACGGGCACGGCCGTCGAGGCGGTCGCGCTGGACCCTGCCGCGGCGGGCGGGTACCGCGGGGGCGGGCCGTACGTCGTGAGGACGTCGAGGGGCGCGATCCGGGCGAGGCACGTGGTCCACGCGACGAACGCGCACGCCGGGCAGTTCCTCACGGGGCTGCGGGGCAAGCTGACGGGCCTGAAGGGCCACATGACGGCGCAGCGGCCCGCGCACGAGGGTCCCGGGGTCGTCGCCGGCGACGGCGGCGGCGGCGGGTTCCGGTGGAGGGACGGGGTGGCGCCGGGGACCAGGTCGTGGAGCGTGCTGTACGGCAAGGGCCTGTTCGACTACGTCACGCAGCGGCCGAACGGGGACGTGATGCTGGGCGGCGGGTTCGAGCGGAGCGCGGCGGACGGCGTCGACATGATTGGCGTGTACGACGACTCGAGCACGGACGGGCTGACGATCGCCCACGTGTCGGGCGTGATGAACGCCGTCTTCGGCGCGGGCTGGAACGGGGACGTGGTGCGGTCCTGGAGCGGGATCCTGGGCTTCACGGGCGACATCGCGCCCTTTGTCGGGCGGGTCCCGGCCGGCCTGACCGGGGCGAGGGCGTCCGCCGACCCGTCGTCGCAGGGGGCGAGGAGGGCCAAGCTGCAGAGGGTCTTTGACGACCTGGACGTCAAGGAGGGCGGGGGGGCCGGGTGGAGGGGGGCCGCGGCCGGGGAGTGGGTCAGCGCCGGGTACAACGGCGACGGCATGGTGTGGGCGTGGCTCTGCGGCGCGGCGCTCGGCATCATGGTCGCGGGCAAGGAGAACGTCGCGATGGAGAAGGGGGACGGCATGCCCGGCGGCCGCCTGGCCGAGTGGTTCCCCCCCGAGCTGCTGATCACCGAGGCGCGCGTCAAGAAGGCGGACCTGACCAACTTGGTGGACGAGGTCTTGTGAGATTGCGGGGGAAGACGGGGGAGAGGGCGCGTTGGGAGGAGGTTTGGGAGATGCGCGTGGGCGGAGACCCCAGTCGGGCAACAAGACCGCAAGAGCCCGGGGAGAGGAAAACAAGAAGAAGGAGAAGAATAAGGGAAGAAAAAAGCCGAACGGGGAAGGGTGTGACGCACGGTTGGGCAGACAGTCTGTTTGGTTAGTTAATGGGTCTCTCATATGTCGTGCGTACAGAATATTGTGTATTTATATTATCAAGAATGAACAGACTTATTGTTTCCCTAAGCTCATACTCTAGATGAATCATGAAACGCGGAATCCGACGCGTAACACTTCCGGCATCTGCTGAATCTCGACATCCAAGACTGTACATAATATGCATCTCATAGCATAGGGCGACTGTGAAGCTCATACGACTGGTAGATTACCTATATCAGCTGACTATAGCAAGGGTTATATCAGCGATGATGATGACGGAATGCAAACTGCACCAAGGGTAAATTGACCGGCTTGCACCCCTTGCTCGCATCGTCGAATCCCATGGGCGGCGCTGTCGAGTATTTGATCGCCAAGAACTCCTAAACTTGGCAGACTGATCAGAGCCTCGCTCTTGGCGTATAGGATGTCCAGGAGGAGCGCGTAGGAATCCGGGGAGAGCATCACCAACGACTCTACTGCTACTCTCTCTCAGCTGGCCGCAACTATAAGAAGGGCAGGATTTCGTTGAAGTGCAATGGGTCTCTTTCCTGTGCATATTACTCCACAAACCGGGCCCGATTCACCTCGATTGAGTTTTCAAATAGCACATTTTCAATCATCCGCGCAACAGGATATCAGTCCATCTGTCTCAAACGCTCATCCAAATTAGCACAGTGAAAGCAACTCCAGGCCTTTTGCAGCTGCTTTTCGTGGCAGTTACAGTTGCTGGTTTGCCCCAGATAGCCCGAACCGAGCCGTACGTCACTCGTTGATGGAATGAACGAAGGGCTGGATGTCGACTATTACAAGGTCTGTAGCTTCAGACCCGGCTCGATCTGGCCCAGGCCGTGGTGGCCATACGGCAATGGTTGGTAGAGAGGTCCTTTTTTCAGGGGCAGTCTCTGGTTAGATTGGTGCATCCTTCCGATGTGGTTGTTTGGGGGTTTGCTTGGCTTTTTAGCAATAGGTACCCTCCGAGTGGCTTCTAATTGTTTTGCCTGCTTGCTATCTGGCTTTTTCTCTATTCTTAATCCATGATCTCGGATATATCATGCCTCGCAGCTGCGCTTTCCAAAAGTCCATCCGTATCATGTTAGAGACGCAAGATAACTAACGAAGCTCGCGAGGCCACGTTGCGATTACTATATAATCGCGTCTCTTTGGCAAGCCTACGTAGATTGTACAGTACAATCCGCTTACGCTGGCTCACGTCATGGATGCATTTCCGTATCTTTGGCGGATGACAAATTGCTTCTCTCTGTCGTTAAATTCGAAGCATTCAAAAGAGCCGAGGAGCATCCTCACTGTTACACCGACTAGTTATCGGCCCGATGTCTCGGGCCCGCCCCATCGGGGTTCCAACCCGACACGCCGACAAATTTCACGAATCGGGAAAGTGGGCCAGGCACGACATATTGGCCGGGGTCACTGAGTGGTACATGATGAACCGGTCCAACTGGTGTTGTCACTTTGGGTTTCTTTGAGAGAAGACAGAGTCCATGTCTCGGTCCCGTCAATGATATTCGTAAACTAATGACTATGGTTCAACTGACGACTGATTGACAGTCGAGATTGTGACTTGGAACTATTAATCAAGTACGTTCACTGACGTCGATGCGGGGGTGTCTACGTGTCTACGTGTCTATGTGTTGTCCTCGTCTAGTGCGCAAAATCTTTTCCCTCCATACTTCTTCATTCGATCCCTGGTGACGGCAAAATTGCAAAAGGGGCCGCCCGAGACCGACGAGGTCGAGCAAAGAGAGATTGTGTGTGCGCGTGTGTTTGTGTAAAGGGTGTTCGGTCGAGACGGTCAGCTCGGGACCGAAGTGACGCGGGCAACAGCCACAAACCTCCGCGGCGGTCCCGGGTGGCACCAGGGACCCTTGTCCGTCTCATCTGTTCGCCCACACGCTAAGGAACAAATAGAATCAACGGTGCAACGAATGAAGGCAATAGGCGGACAGTCGGTTCGAGCTGGCTTCCCCGTCCTCCGGCATGACCTCGCTATCCGAGCTTGATCTGCAGACGGAACCCCCCCCCCCCCCCCTCCTTTCCAGCTCATGTGCTCTAGCTTCGGGCGCCGGTGTCTCTCCTGTTGAACCAGCTTGGGCTTTCGAATGTCGGGCCTGGCGAAACAGGTGCATTGGTGCTTATCGGTTGCTTTTCCGCCTCAAACTCTTTAATTTTCCTGACGCCTTTATCCCTCGACACACAACTGTAGCCTGCGGCAGTCCTTGACCACAGCGGCTCATCTCAAGCCCCCCCCCCCCCCCCCCCCATCGAACATTGTCCCGTTTCCGGAAATACAGCAGTTGATTCGCAGTTGGTTTCGGATTCACTTGCAATGGTCAAGGTGAAGATCGCCAGAGGGCATTCTTGTGTCTCGTGTCAACACCCGAAGATCCGGTGCAGCCGTCAGGCGCTGTGCGAGTATTGCAGCCGGACTACCCAAGACGGCGTTCGGCCGCTTCTACGAGATGCTCAGGCAGCGGATTCCCGCAACGGCCTTGTGCTCAAAAACCAGCTCGCGGCACCGGACACGACGACCCCTCCTAGCAGCGGGAGGGTCGTCGTGAGCGGCGACCAGCGCCGCCACGTAGGAGAGTGAGCAACCAGCGCAGCAACGAGGTCAAAATGACAATCCAAAAGACTAACTTGGCTGTCTTCATCAGTAACAGGTTACGGGCGAGTCTTGACAACGAGGTAATTGGAGCCCAAAAACTGCCCGCAACCCGTGATGGTCATCGTCCACGCAGTCCAGGAGTCTGTGACAGTCAGACCAGCCAACTAATTGCCTCTCCTCTTGCGACAGATAGAAGAAGAAGAAGAATCCAAGCCTCCGAAAAATGGCAGGCTCCCGCAGGAGCTTCCTTCGAGCAACATTGACCTCATCTCCGGTCGACAGACGTCCGACTCGCCCTCGATGCTGCACCCATCGGCGGTCCAGTCCTTCCGGCTATGGCAAGTCTTCACGAGCAACGTCCACCCCTTGACAAGAGTCCTCCACGGACCGTCGGTCCAGGAAGAGCTTTTGCGGTCGCTCGCCGAGCCCTCCTCGACCGACGGCCCCACCGAGGCCCTGATCTTCTCCATCTACCTCATCGCCGTCGTCTCCCTGACGGACGCCGAGTGCCGGAACCTGCTCGGCGAGACAAGAGAGAAGCATCTGGCTCGGTACCGTCGCGCCACCGAGGCGGCGCTGATCAGGGTCGACTTTCTCGGATCGACGGAGTTGAAAGTCCTCCAGGCATTCACTCTGTACCTGGTAGGCGTTCGGCCAGCGCATCCCCCCCTTTCCTAACCCCGCTGACACTCGCGGTAGTTGTCCCTCGGCCACCTTTGTGACCAGGACACCCTGTGGCTTCTCACAGGGCTGGCAGCCCGCATGGGCCAGAGGATGGGCATGCACCGCGAAAGCTCGCTGAGAAACCTCTCCCCTTTCGAGGCCGAGCTACGGCGCCGCGTATGGTGGCAAATAGTCGTCCTGGACGGCCGAGCGGCCCAGTTGACGGGTGCCGCACCGGGCCCCGAGAGCCGGCTGTGCGGCAGCAACACGAACCCGCCGGCCGGCGTCAGCGACGGCGACCTCGTCCCCTCCATGAGCTCGCTGCCCCGGCCGCCACACGTGCCCACGGAGATGGTCTTCTGTTCCGTCCGAATCGAGATCGGCGTCTGGATGATCCGGCAAAAGGGTCTGCTTGGTCGGGAGACAACGCCCAGCGACAGAACCGAGCTCCTGCGCTCCATCGACGAGCTCGAGGGCCTCCTCGAGGAGCGTTACCTGCGCCACATCAACTCCGACATCCCGCTGAGCCTCTTGACTACACATCTTGCCCGCTCCACCGTGTGCCAGCTGAGGCTGTCCGTCTACCAACCTATCCACCGTCCAGAAAAGGCGGCCTCGTGCATGGACCCGGAACAGCTTGACCTGCTCTTGGAGAACAGCCTCGAGGTGGTGCGGCACGACGTCGCGGCCCACACGGCCCGTTCCCTGCAGCGCTTCGCCTGGCACGTCTCGAACGTTTTCCCATTCGAGGCGTTCATTCTGCTCATCAACACGCTGTCTAGGGTACCGGCCAGCCCGGTCGCGGGCGCTGCCTGGTCCGTCATTGACCGGGTGTTCGAACATCACCCGCGCTTCGCCTCGGATACTGGCGATCCGCTGTACTGGGCCCTCGGCAGTATCACGCTCAAAGCCTGGGGCCGACGCGTATCGGGAGCCAGAGCCGGCAGTCTGGGGCTGTTTACGGAGCCGCCCTGTGTAAGGGAACTTGTCCGCCGGCGGGCCGCCCTGTGTCGCCGTCCCCAGTCCATACAAGAGACTCCGACGGCCACTAAGAGCACCGGCCTTACAAAGCCGCAGGGTCCGCAAGGAGTTAAGGACATGCCGGGGTATGATGGCTGTGATGTCGAAGCCTCGCAGCCCCAGCCGCTGCAAAGAGACGGCGCGACCGCGGGCGCGACCGGCGACCAGATCTTCTGCATTGCCGACGACACGGAATTGGATTGGGGCTTCTGGCAGGAGCTGCTGGATGGAAACGCGCAAGCCAGACGAGATACAGAGGAAACTTACTCTTTCCCTTTCTTCACGAGCAAATCGTGACGCTGTTAGTCTTCTGCGTAGCCTGAAGGGCCGGTCATATTGATGGCTTCCCATCTTGACAATACTATCGTCCAGTACTTCCATCTCGCTGAGTGCGGATGAGCTGCAAAACAGGTGGTCAACCGTCACGGCGTGAGCTCTGTGGTGTCGGTGCTTGTACTGAATTCATTGAACCCTAGCTATCCTCCGTGCCAGTTATTTCTTTCTCTACAATTCACAAATGGAGAGGTCAAGTTTCCATATAGTCATAGAAATGGCCTCTTTCAAGGCCGCTGGGCAGATCTTGTGCCCTACACATCTGTACCGACCGCCGTCTCAGGCTTTCGAGCGTAAGTGACTTGCCTGCGACTAGTTAGTCACCAAGTCTCCGTGTAAAGCGAGGGAGGGGGCAACCCACACGTTCCAGTACGCATGTATGTTCTTGTTCTTCAGGTCGTTCCGCGCGCCGGCGCAGAGCACCATGACCTCCTCCTGCGTCCACCCCAGGACGCGCGTGAACAGCGCCAGGGACAGCGCCTCGAGGCCCATGCCGAGGTTGACGTTGTGCCACTTGCCAATCTCCTTGAGCTTCTCGTCCCGCGGCCACGAGTTCAGCGGCCAGATGTACTTCTTGACCGTGATGTCGACGAAGCCGGCGTCCGCCATGGCCTCGGTGTACTTGGCAGGGCTCTCGATGGAGCGGCCGATCTTGTTGCCGGCCTCGACCATGAGCTCCTGCCACTGGTGCAGGGGCGAGCCCTCGACGAGGGTGCCGTCGTCGCACCCCAGCGGCAGCACGAACCCCCCGGCCTCGAACCAGCCGCCGGGCGCCAGGGCCCTGAGACATTTCATGTCAGCGAGTAGTCACGCTTGATGATTTGGCTTCCTGGTTTTGTCTTACTTGTAGGCTTTCCGGATTACCTCGGCTGGGTCTGCGAAGGAACCCTCCATTGTGCGGCAGAAGATGTAGTCGAAAGCCTTTGTCCACGTCCAGTCCTTTTCCAGGTCGTCGATTTCAAAGACGCAGTTGGGAGGAGCCCTGAAAGCCCGATGCCGTCAGCAGCTTTTGTCAGTTTGATCGGCTTTTCTTCTCACCATTCGGCCTGGGTAGGGCTCAAGTCAACGCCGATAACCTGTCGACAGATCAGCTGGGGGGAAGGGCATTCTTCTCGCGGCTTGATGGAAGGCAAACCTCAGCATCGGGATGCGCATCCGCTACGGTGAGCATGTCAGCGGATATAAACAAGGGGACGACCGCGTGCTCGGATCAAACATGCGGGGGACGGAGGACATTCATACCATAGTCAATGGCCCACGCTCCCGTGCCCGTGCCCAAATCCAAGACGCGCTTTGCCGTCTTGTGGGCTGGGGCGACGGCGAGCTCGCCGTCAAGGGTGAGATTCCAGATCTCATGTTGGAATTCTGCAGTGATTGTCAACGCCAGAGTTCGTAAGCGCGAAGCAGAAGCCGTTTGCTCAATTCCCCCAAATGAGAGGACTGAAATACATACCGAGCCGATCGTTCTCCCTCTGTTTCTCACTGTCAGATCTTGCGGTCGGTAGCTACAGTATTAAATGGCTGGGATGGAAAGACTAACCTCGTCGTTTGGGTAGTTGTACTCTTCCGGGCATTAGCACATGGGCATATGGACAGATCAACGGGTTCTGATTGCGTACTCCCGGCGCTCATCGAGTGATAAGTTCGGCCATTTTCGGTCCGATGTTCACGAATGCTGGCCGTCAAAGACGCCACAGAGGATTCTTCATACTGCTGGAGGGTAATTAGTAGAAATGTCAGCCATGGAGCTCGCAGCCCCGCACACCTCACTTGGTTGTAGGAGGGGGTCAAAAGTACTCACAGAGCCGATATCGTCGGAGTCGTCGGCCTCGACCACCTGGTTTGACCGTTAGTCGCCACGCGCTGGGCACCAAGAAATCCAGTTTGGATCTCACTCACGATGTGCGTCTCCTGCATATTTGGATTGGAGTGATCGTTCCTGACTTTCTACGATTCGCGTATGCGCGTGACTGACTGATGATGTTCGGTCCGCTTCGGTTGACGGGGGATACCAATCTATATGGGAAATATGGGAAATGGAGCCACCAAGCAGCGAAGGGGGGGTTACCAAAACCGCGCACGCCCACGCAACGCATCTTACCAGGATCCAGGCGGTTCCCCGCTTCGATCTGTTGACGACCACCTCCCGCTTCGGTTGGTGAAGGAAGATGTGTCCAACGCCGAAAAAACCCTCTACATAGATACGAATATGCGCCGAAATCCGCGTCCCACACATATGCCCTACTCTGTACCTGGTGCCGAATTCGTCATTGGCTCGCCACGCGGCGCCCAGAGGACCTCCCTACCAGGATCGGGGTAAACGAGGTGGCGTGATAGGTCGGAATTCTTGCACATGGGGCGACTCCTGCGCCGGATGTGGTGTAGTTGACATGCAGCCGATGAGGGTGTGTGCTCTCAGGCGACGTCGGGTTTTTTCTCGCCGAGGTCCATTCCTTTCATCGGGATGCTTTTCTGTCATATGTGCATGGACCGCACCCAAGTATAGGCACATCAACAAGTAACCAAAAAGGTTCAAGTGGAGGAATGACAGTGGAGGGAAAACTACCAAAATAGACATCCAGAATCAAATTGCCGCTGTCCTCGACAGATCGTGGCGAAAACATATCTCTCTCTGACTCCCCGTGAACTCATGCATCCACTTCTGCGAGTTCGAGATCGAACACCTTACTAAGATGTAAATGGCTAATAATCCAGGCTAGCCATGTGTTGAGACTGATTGGGAGTCTCTGCATAGCTCAATTATCAGGTGCCTTTAACGATTCCATAAGGTCATAGCTGGCGTGAACATCATCTTCGACATCTTGGGAAGATGCGAACGCTTATTCACCTTCTCCCCGCTATTGACTTTGACTGTTTAATCTGCGCCACAGAGACTGTTCGGTCTGGTAGTTTTCTTCAGCTGTCTTTGCATTATCACTCTGGTAGACCCAAAGTAGCGATGCGATATCTGCAAACAGGGCCAGAATTGTCTTATCGGTAGACTGCAGGGACCTCATGAAGGTACGAAGGAAAGCCTGGCAGAAAGGGTTAAACGAATCTTCGGAAAGGTCCAATTCGAGTTGGTGGTTTCTCGTCCAGCATTGCGATAGCTGCCGCCATCTCCAGATACAGGGAGCAGATCCAGGCGACAGTGTAGTCATGGTGGCGAGTTCTCTGCTGCTTTTGAGGGTGCGAGATAAACCCTTCTTCCTCGTGCCATGGTCGTTTCTTGTGCATGACACGAGGATATGCAACAGGTCTCACGGAAACAAGGTGCGTGCCGATGTTGGTTGGAGTCAGTTCATGGAGGACGCCTCGCCGTTGATCTTGCGCCTGGGCAAAAGGTGCTGCAGCGCGATTCTGCTACGGTCGGTGAGCTTAGCGACTAATCGTCCCCCTGTTGAGGCTGTGCTCGTTTGACCTGATTGGAGAAATAATATGCGCGATATGCATGCGAGCCTATCAAGCCAAGGCAGATTCATCTCAAGCCAGCTAAAGGGCATCAAGGTCAATTCTATATAGGTGGGAAGACCTCACTTACGTTGTCTAAACACCAGAAACAAACAGGGCTAGAGCCGGTTACTAAAATCACATGTAAAAAAGCGATACGGAGCATCTTTAACCTGTACTTCATCTCAGTGTCTTAATACAGTATGGGATATCCAAATAAGTGCCGAACCAGACTTCATTTCAACCATGAATGCATACGCGAACAACGTTAACAGCAGTGTGGTGAGATACACCGTACTCTTACTCTTCATTATTCCGAGTCCCTAATTATAGATGAGGCAACGCCAATACACGTTGATCGATGGCGTCCATATTCAACAGCTGCTAGGCTGGTGAGAAACATAGTCAACGCAAGCATCATCATCTCACAAGCCATCTCCACCGTCTTTGTCCCCCCCTCTTCTCATAGCGCGTATTATCATGTCTACTAAATACCCGCTACCGAGCAACAAGGCCTGTCACACTCGATCGCGGGTTGCTGCTTTCGACACTGCGTGCTAGACGCCGCCATCTCGACGGCGGCCTGGCCTGCCAGCGCCACGAGTTCTCCCCGTGCGCCCTGTACCAGATCGTCGATCACGGAGGACGCGGCGTAGTGCCCGCTGATCATGGCGGCGACGATCCCGCGGAACAGGCCGCAGGCGTCGCCGGCCACCCAGGCCGGAGCGTCGAGCAGGCGTAGGTTGCCGTCGACCTTGGGGTACCAGCCGATGCCCTCGAGCGTGGGCCCGATCAACGTGGCGTCCTCGTCGCCGCCCAGATCGTCGTACGTCTCGGAAAGGCGCCGGAGGCCCTCGGTCATCTTCTCAACCAGCTCCGGGCCGTAGGCCCCTTCCATGACCGCGACAGCGCTGGCGTCGCCGCGCAGGAGCCCCTGCGCGGACAGCTTGAAGTGCGTCTCGGGGCGCGCCACGGCGCCGAGCACGTGGTCGAGCGACTTGCGGGCCAGCTCCTGGAACAGGATGCGCGTGTTGAAGCCTGAATTGGAGAGGCCGGTGGGCGGGCAGTCGGAGCGACCCGAGACCGTCCACAGCCCATTGGTCTCGGTCAGACAGGTCTCGCCCTGGCGGCAGACACAAAAGGTGCGCCACTCGACGCTGCCGTCACTCTCACGTACACGCAGCTTGGGGTCGAGCTGGGGCATGTCACGGAAGAAGGCCCGCTCGCTGCGCTGCTGGATGCGGAATCCGACTTCGAGACGATGGAACTGGTGGTGACTCGTCATGCGGCGCAGACTGGCTTCGAGGGGACCGAAGCGGCCGGTGGCGATGAGGAGGCGGTTCGCATGAAGGTGCGCGACCTTGCCCGTGGCACGGTTCTCCACCTCAAGGCTGAAAGAGTCCGTGGCGGCATCGTACGTGGCGTCCCGAACGTTGCACTCGTTCATGACGACGCCGCCGATGTTGCCGACCATGTCATGGACGAGCTTGAGCCGCGCGTCGAGCGGAAGGTAATCCGAGGGGTAATCCTTCAGCTTCCACCGATCGCTCTCCACCATGCCAGCCACCGAGTAGGCGTTGGGGTTGCTGGGGAAAGGAGGCGTTTCCAGGCCCGCCTGGTTCAGGACGTCGCACGTCCAGCCGTACGCCTCGCGCAGGTCGCCGTCGCGCGGCAGGGACCACAGCTCCGAGGCGGAGGGGAAGAAAGAGAACTTCCCGTCAGAGAAGAGGCCAGCGCCGCCGTGTCCGCGGGTGGCGTCCTCTGGCAGGTACCGGTCGCGTTCCTGCACGGCCTTGCCGCTGTCGAGGATGGTGAACTGAATACCAGTGCCTTTGAGACGAGCTGCGGCAGCGAGACCGGCCGGCCCCATGCCGATGATGATGACGTGAGGGCGCTCGCGGATAGCCATTTTTTTTTATTAATTATTTTCGGAATTTAAGGGAATCGTAACAGAAGACGAGCAAAAGAATGAAACTCTGGGCAAGAAGGGACAAGAAAAGGGTAAAACTTGCAAGTTTGAGTAAGTGATTTGGCAATGCTCGTTGAAATGAACAAGGGTTTTATACCCCCCGGGAGCACATTCTTTGCCCCTCTTAGGTTTCTTTCTTCAAGAAAGGTTATCATGGAAGTTGTACAGAGCGGAAAAAGCGCGTGAAGCCGAGGGAGGGGTGCCAATACGGCTGCAATGGCCACAAATAATAGTGTTTGTGGGGTGTTGGCACTGTAGCTATGTTGCATGTTGCATCAGAAGACACCCTTCGGGATGAGTATGCGGCCTGATGGTTCAAGACGTTGTATTATTTGGACGTCTTCATGCTTGGCAACAGGTGTAACCTGTAGAAATAGGCAGCAATAATGATGGCCATGCTGAAATGCCTGATTGGAGAGATCTGAAGTAGATGATGATCCTCAAGGCTTCTGATATGAAGAGAATCATGCGGGGTGATGATGCTACATTTGTCTTTGGGGCAAAGATGAGGATAGTGGATCTTATCAGACATGAACTGCCGAGTGATACACTTATGTACAATGCTGAGGCTATATATTTCTGTGAATCCCACATCGTGCTACATCTTTCCATTTTCTCAGCTCAGTGATCGAGTATAACGTCCTC
>MU846395.1:0-16168 GCA_030867225.1 Colletotrichum caudatum
CTTGATATATCGTTCTCGAATAGAATACATCAGTTTTGTAGCGCCATAAGAATCGCTTTTTCTTATTTAGGTTATCTACTTTGGGAACCCGTCATGTACCAACGCTAGCTCTATTCTTTCTATGGAGTCGTACTTCGTGGCAGATCGACGTGCCAAGCGCCCCGGGCTCCGTGACTAGCAACCTGCCCTCTGACTTTTCTTTAAATTACATGGAAACAAATGAATGAAAAAGAAAAAAAAGCCAGTCCGTCGAGCACACACCAGCGCTTTGAGGATGCCTGGGTCATCGGGCGGAAGTGGCATATCTGAGACCGAGGAAGCCTGCCACTTTCGGTGTCCCGCAATCTGCGATAGGAGTCTGCAGCACGTTTACGCCGGGTGGTTCGGCTCATCCCGAGAAGAGCGAGGAACAAGCTTTTCGAGGATGGCCTCGACGTATAACATGTTGCCGGGATTGGAGCGCTCTGCGTTGATGGATTTCTGTAGCTCTAGGGCTCGCTGCTTGCCAGCGCTGTCTGGAGCGAACGGCAAAAGCTCGAGGGTGTGCGTGAAACGGTTTGTGCTCAGTTGTTTCAAGGTGGGTGACGTTACCACCAAAAGCTTCTTCATGGTTGTGAAGATATTCGAAATAGCTAAGAAGCCCAGCGTCGCATCAGGTAGGTAGCTCGGGACTGCAATCGACCCAATTTCTTTAGCTTCAGGGTAGCGCAAAGCAAAGAAAAGAAAGACGACCATGTTTGAAGCGAAGTCTAGGTGGAGAATGTCGAGCTTCGGACAGAAATAAACCGGTCTGGATTCGCTATCTCTGAAGAACGGCTTGTAGTGCAAAAAAGCTGTCTGACGAGATCGACTGCATATGTGCATACACGTGTGAAGGTGTGCTGGATGGCCGGCAGCGTCGAACGTGAAGCTTGGCGGGCCGTGCGAACACTCACTATGTGTGACGCGGAGAACACGCGGGTAAGACGACAGTACGTATTCCCAAATAAGATCTTGCAATTCGGGCGGAAAGTCTGTGAAACGGAAATGAGTCTGGCGCTGGTGTCGCAAATGTTGAATTTCGACATTCGCCTGCTCATCGAGGACGTCTGGTGAGGGTTGGGAAATATCCATGCCGACTTTCGTTGCGAGCTGTGAACGAGCCGAAGCAATCGGTGGAGGAGCCAGGAGTGCGCAGAGACTTAAATACTTTTTCTGAGACAGGGTGTGCGATGTGTCTGAGGCAGAGCATCGCCAACAAGATCGTTATCTGGTCAAACCTTTTCCCAGCTGTGATACAGAAGTCGGGGCCGATGCCAGTCTCGCCTGGCACCCCACGCTAGGCTTCTGGTCTCATTGGGCGCTGGCTGGCCTATCACCTGTTAGCGTTGCACAGTACTGCATCCGGTCTGCCTAGGCCAGAGATACCTAACAGGGGTGTCTAGTTCTGGCCTTTGCGCATGGCAGCGATATGCTGGACCGACTACGTACGAATCATCGTCTTCGAACTGCATGCAGTCTGTGTCTTCGAAAGGAACCCTCCCCGCCAAACGGTAGAGTCACTCAAAGGGCATCGGTGTTACGGTCAGTAATCCCCGCGCTTCCAGGGCTCCTGGTGGGGCTAACGTCACCTGTAGTTTGTTGGGTCGTAACAATCGACCTCTCAAGGCTGGCAGACGTGCCCCCGCTGGGAAGTAGTACTTTAGAAGGCTAGCTAAGAGACCAATGGCGACCAAGAGCACAACGGATGCATCAAACGGTTGTTTTTTATATTAAAAAAAGAAACAAAAAGAAGAAGAAAAAAGGAGTGCCAGACAGATAGGAGACATCCATCGAGGATCCCTCAACTGACGGGTATAGGCAATGAATTTACGTCGTTCATTTAAAAAGAAGCCATCCTTGCTCCGTGTGATGAGGAGAGGGGGATAGACGGATGTAAGCGGTATATCTGTAGATAGATCTGATAGTTGGAATGCCCTCCCTGGGTTACACCCCCCCACCCATACGACCACCAGAAAGTCTACGGCATGCTGAGCAGAGAAAGAATACCAGAATAGGTATGGGGGTACTTTTTATAGGGTGAGAATTGTGGCATAGGGCATTCAACCAAAACATCCAACCAGTCAACGTTAGGAATATAACCTCAAGCCAGCCAACCAACTCTGGACTTCAATATGGGTTGGTTGCTCTATATGAAGCGCTGATACAATCGATAGAATATAGATACAACTAGTATAATAGAGGGTGACGGATACAATATGCTAGTGTTAGGCTCTATAACATCCCGATCTATCCAGAAAAAGCAGCCTATATCTAGGGCTCAGGTATCTCTTGTCAAGTGTGTGTTAGCAACTAGGAACTCCTTATCCCCCTTAGTTATATGTTACGACCCAATCAGTTGGGGTGCTGGCCGGCGTAGCTATACAATGCAGAACAGGGGATAATGATGCAGGTGAATCATTGCCGATGCTCTTGCTTTGTGGTTAGGGTTGGGGACCTTAGGTGGGTTCGGAGGGCTGCTGGCTCTACGAATATATAGCCTATAGAGCTCCATATCGGGTATAAACGGGACCACTGGCAACAGTCAACCCATGGGTACAGTTATGAGCATATATCTCTTCCAAACACACTTCAGTTCTCTTGATTTGCCCCACACTCACTCAAACTAGAAAATCTCGCATTGTGTACAGCGCATCGATGTATTTTGCATGGAGGATGGCCCCCTGTCTAGAACCGAAAATGGATATGAGCAAATATACTGAAAGATTGAGGTACATACCACTCGCGCTGTTGTAAACTACATCTGGCGGCCCTGGCGCGTGAAGCCTGGCTACCGGTATGTTCACGATCATACAAGAACACCGCCCAAAGGCTTGTCCATCTTTTCGCACCTCTTGTTTGTTCTCGTGGTCTCATATCTCCCGCGCGCTATGCTTTTCTTAACAGCGGACTCGAGCAGCAGCCGGATGGCTCACCAAAGCAGGGTTCCCAGCCTCTCCCAGGAGGTCTCACCGAAGAATGCCCTAGGCACCTCAGTACAGCTGTTGCTGCAAGAATAGGACAGAATACTTGGATTGGGTTGAGATGCAACCTAGATCAGCGAGTCAACGGCCATCGACCAGTATAACTTGATGTAACTCGTGCACTAGTCGAAATTACGCCCCGCGGGTCATATGACGTGCGTCATCAGCTCTTGTGTCTTATCTGCAGTAGTCTTTTTTCTTTCCGTTAATGCGCTGCTTCAATGACAGTTTCAACATGAGTGATATCCTCTGACTTTACAGTACTCTTGATAAATCAATCGCTTACAAAGTTTCAAGGCGACCACTGGAACACCGGTCGACAACTCCAAACGCCAAGATGGATACCTATCATACGACCATCGTCAGCCACAAAATAGCACATCATCCTGCCCTGAACAAACTCCATCACAAGTCTCCCATTCGCCACCCGACCAAACGTAGCGCCGGGCGTGATTGCTCCACACTGAATAGTATTGCGACGGTCATCTTTTCTCGGTCTCTGACGGCTGGCAAGTAGTCAGTCCCTTGTTGTTATATGAAACTGTGCCGTCAGAAACGTACCGCGAACCACGTGGACCTGAGGGCGCTCTTTCTGGTCCGACTTCAGGAGTTATTGTCATGAACCTAATGAGGGATTCGGCTACAATCAAAACTCACTCGCGGGCGCAGAGTCTTGCATCTTCAAGCAGATTAGACGCTTCATAAGTAGCGATGTTAATGTGTACACGCCAGGCGACGGTGATGTTGGCGCTAGAGGTCGTTACTGATTTTCTGGCTTGGGACCTTTTACTCTTTTCTAATTTACGTCCACTGCTTGAGTTTCTGCTTGGGGAAAACAGTTGACCCTAACTACCCCACCCTAAATCCGAACCACCAACATCACCACCATCACCACCACTATTACCACTTATTTCACCACCTCTGCCGCCCAACCATATGCAACTTTCGGCCTCGCTGGATAATTCGGATGCGCTGGATTCTTTCGGACTATCTTTTTGGCCGGCATCCGGATTTTCCGCCCGCCAGATATCCTCTATAGTGGCAAAGGTGCTGTTGGGTGATAAAGGGACCTTTTTCCTCTTGCGTGACCGTTGGTCTCGCAGTTTGGCCTGTAATGAGCTGACTTGCCTTTCTAGAAGGGCCACTTTAGAGGCCTGGTTATCCCAGACCTTTAGCACCTTTCTAGATTGGTATCAGATAGTATAGGTATCCAACCCATCCTAGCCTAACTGGGTCAACTGGTGTAGTTGATGCCGCAGATCAGCAGACCGATGAGGGGTTGACCATGGAATGATAGATATGGCTTTATCCCACTGTTGAATGCTGGGCTGGATAGTATGCTGGCTGGACTGGCTGATCTGCTAGGCCTTGGATACCATGGGGTTAGATGGAGGGCACCTCATAGCAACTGGCCATAATCCAGCTGCCCTCCAGCCAGCCTTGATGTTTTGCATCGTTATTGCTGCTGCCCGGGCCTTAAAATAACACTCCAGGAATGCCCTTTTTCCATCTATAGTTGAATCCGTAACCCAGTCATCTAGATATCCAACCTCCTTGCGATAGGCCTGCTTTAATGGGCTGAAGACATTAAGGTTCTATCCTGCCGATATTCTTTTTTTGATAAATCCGTACTTGAAGACATGGCCTGTGTGTTCCAGTGTGACGCAGACTATGCTCGCATTTCGCGCAGTTAGGCATATGATCGGCCAGTTGGCAGCTTACGTCCGCGCTGTCTCCCAGATCCTTGACGATGGAAGCCGTTTTCGAAGATTTCTCACAGACCATCGAATCGTAGTATGCAGTGTTCAGCGCCCTGCCAGCGCGGCGGTCCCCGAGGCTGATGCACAAACGACCTTGGGCGGTGTACTCAAGCGGTTGCTCCCCGATCGAGACAGTAGATCGGCCTCCCGCAGGAAAAATATACTCAAGGCGTGCCCCGACGGAAAATATTTTGGACCTTTAGCTCCTTCTCCGATCCATTAGTTCTTCCATCATCTCTACTTCTGTATTCCTCGAGGCTGCCTTTTCCAAGACTGATCCGTTGACGATCAAGCCCCAATGGACTTTTGTCCACTTGTAGCCATGGACCTCAAGGATGTTTCCGATGTCGACGACATCATCTTGCTTTTGCGAAGGCTTAGACAGGCCGCGGAGCGAGCTGAGTTCCGCAAGGGGATTATCCCGACGACCACTCGCCTGTCAGTATCCTCTCGGACCACTTCATGATGGCCCGATCTGCATCACTTGCTAGAGGCCGTGGACAGGCTATGTCCTTCATCACGCAAGTTCCACCGCCGTATCCTCCATGTGTCCGATCTGCGGCCAGCCTCCAGGCCATTCCAATCTCAAAGGTTAAGCTGGAAGAGCACCACCGGGGCAAGCAAGTCGTCATCCGGACGACGGCACTGCCCGACAGAATCAATGCCGTCATGGCCATCGTGGAAGATAAGGAAGGCACTGCGGTGCTGCTTCAGCTATATAACCAGCCAGAACAAGTCAAGGCCGACGACTTGCTCCGCAGAACAGCATTTTCGTAATTAAGGGACCCTTCCTGGAGGTCACCACCGACGGCAAGTACAGCTTGCGGATGGACTATGTCGGCGATATTCTTCTCCTTCCTGTGAACGTTGAACGGATCCCAAAGAGATGGAGACCACTTGAACAGTTTGGTGCAAACTCGGAGGAGACTTGTCTGCAGGGCAACGCAGCAGTCAAACGGCAGGATTAGGGACGAGCTGAGCGTTTGTAAGCGTATCAAGGCCCACATAAGACAACTTCTCTGACTATTGATCAGATACTCCGATGCAGTCTCCTCCGCCATAACTGTCGAGCAAAAAAATGCCGCCCGCTTAACCACTCGCCGGCCAATCTGAGACTCGAACGCCCCGAAAAGGCGCTGGTGAACGCGCTCAGAGCCCGACATGGCAGGCAGCCAACCGAGGAAGGCTTATTTCGGGAGGCTAAGGCACACTGCGGAATGGAACAATTCGGCCTGTGCTTGGAAAAGCTGAAGCAAGTGGTCGACCTGAACCCCAACAACCAAGACGCAAAGACGGAAATCGAAAAGGTGATTTGCCGGATTCACAAGCAAGAGACTGATGAGTATCGATGGAAGCAGATGCACAGGCAGGCTAGAGTGACTCCTCCGCTTATTGATTGCGCAACCTTCTCCGCTCCGGTGGAGGTGCACCGCAACACAAGAAACTAAGCATGTTTTGCGTTTCAATTTTTCATTTTATTCTTTATTTTGAATCTGCGCCGCCACTTCTACGTCTGCGATGGGGCAACAGTAGGCATATTTAGTACATGCGTCTTGTACCATGGCCAGAAGACATCTGTCGACCATGCTTCGATCTCGCGAAGCCCCTCGATGGCCTGAAACGTGCCTAACGAGGTAGACGTCTTGCCGAACTCGGTCTTGGTCCAGAGAGTCTATTATAAGTCAGAAAACTGCAGCAAGTAGAGATGGATAGTTTTTGACGAGCGAGTGGCTGGCTTGCCGTCTTGCCGCCTATGTACGTCGTTGCTACGAAACACCACCTGTGACCGTGAACGACTATGCCCGGAAGAAAGGGCAGCCCCCCGAGCGCATCCGATCCTGCCTTGTCGAGAAGAAACTTCCACTGCCCGGTATGCCAAATGCCCATTTGCAGTGCGGCCTTCTGCGTATGGCTGTCATCGCGTTTCGTCTCGATGCTAGCGGCGACAGGGCGACTGGCGATTGGGATAAAACCGTTATGGTTGGCGGCGGCATCGCGCCATGCACGGCTGAGCCCCAGTAAGGCTGCTGCCGCCTGCACGCCGTCTACCGGATCGTTGCGTGGCTCGAGGGCAAGGACGTAGTCCACCTTCTTCCCCGGTATGTTGTCAATCCGGTAGCTGGGGATGATTCTGACCGAGGTACTGTTTGCTATGCAATGTCTTAGTCAATGCATGGATGGATGGAGTGGCTGTCTTGGGCAACAAGCATACCAGGGCACCAAACCAACGAGGCTATTGGTACGTATGCTCCCCATGGCCGCCATAAGAAGTGTGTGAACGAGACTATTCCATCCCGCTTCATCCATTTCAATATTGAAGCAGGACCTAGCATACGCAACAAGTAGGTGCTTGAGCAGCTAGAGCAATCGCCGGGGCAGTCTTTTGTGGTACAGGTCTTGTAAACGGTGGGGTCGAATGAGAGAAAGGGAGGGTACGTCTCTTGCGCGCGGGAGATTTCGGGCTGCAGATGCAATCGTCAGTCAGCTTGTGTAATTCTGAATATGTCAGGGTGAAGCGTTGGCGCTGACAAAGGGGGACCATGGTCTGTGAGAAAGAACCTACTTCAAAACATGCAGGGACAACGCCCAGTGGTTTGCCTATGCGCTCCATCTTGGTGACAAACTTGACCAGAGCAAGCGGCATGTCTGGGTCGAGTGTATTCACAAGTTTCTTGGAAACACCCTTGGGTTGGATCGCAAGAACAGAAAACATCTTACTCGGGGACGACTGTCCTGACGCAAGACTCGGCGTGTCGTCATGGAGGGAGCTCGATGGGGTGCCGAAGCAGTTCTCGCCGGTGGTGGCGGCGGCAGGTTTGAAGCATGGTGGTGTTGGCGCTGCTCTTGACGAGGCGTCTCTTCAGCTTCGTGTTCGTCGGCCGAGTGGTTCGACCGCCTCGACCGCCTCGAGTGGGATCGGTCTGTTTTGCGTCGCTTGTGGGACTGGGGCGTAGTTGGGGACATGGTATCGGGAGGCGAGGGGAGTCATGATGCGGCAGCGCGGTGATGGCGGCCGTGGCCTCGCTTGTCTTCCTCGTCGTCTTGGATTTGCGACCAGCTACGCTTAGTTGGGCAAAAGTCGGCAGAAAGCTGCGGTTCGGGGAGACGTAATAGCCAGGCGTAGACAGGATCAAGCGATTGCATCACGGTTCCCGGTGGTGAATGGGCACTTGGTTAACAACAGAGCAAAGTTGATAAGCGGGAGATTGATGACAAGACGCGAATTGATAAAGGTCGCGATGGTTCTGGGTTGTGGTAAGCGGTAAACGCGGCTCAGATTGTTTGGTTAGTTCTTATCAGTTTCGTAAGCATATTGAGACGATTACCTAACTGGTGCAAGCCACGAGCCCCGCGTACGCCACTCTGTGGCTTCAAAGCAGTGGCTCTACTCCTGCCACGGCCCGTCTTGGGGTGAGACGCGATGCGACGCGACGCGACTCGGCGTATCTATTGACATATCTGTTGCCAATGTAGATGACGAATGGTTTCCTGTTGAGAAAGAACTTCACATTACTGTAGTTGATGAAATACGTTTACGAGCGGAGTAATATCAATACAGCAAAATGGATTGTCTTGGTCTCTTAATGGCAAACATCGCAATGATCAGGTAGATTGCAACCAATCGTCAACCCAAGAAACAAACTCGATTCGAGCTACTACTGCTGCTCACGATGAAGCAGCCCATCTACTTCAACCACCACAACCGGAGACCCCGCAACTCATTCACAGCCGAATATTTACGCGGATCATTATCCTTGTTGCAAGTCCAGATTGGCCGCACCCCTGGCACGGCCCGCTCGGCGCCGTACTTTCACAGCCGCCTGAGCCCGCATCTCATCGTCTCGCTTGCGCCTTGTAGGCCTCCTGCCTTGCACATAAATCCGTTCGCCAAACAACTTGACATTCCCTTCCTGGCAGAAAGAAGACTGCGTGTACTCGAGAAACCACGCTGGGCTCTCACCACGCTTCAGCGGCTGCAGCCGAATCGACATAGTGTCCCACTCATACTCGTTCCCGACGGGGATCTGCACCGCAAAGTCCTGAGCCTTTCGCAAGTGAGTCCTCCTACTGAAAGCTATGACAACTGGTACTGAGGAGTCCCATCCGTATGGAGCTCTTGTCCTCCGTAAACTCGCAACTGGGTTGTACTCGGGAGACGAGTCTTCATTGACGACATGAGATACTCGTATAACTTCGTATGATCAGTCACTCGACTGCGATTGTAAGTAATGAGGATGTACTGTCCATAGAACTCAATCTCGTGTTCAGCATCCATAATGTCAACCATGTCGAAGAGATGTGCAGCGCAAAGACGGATTCGAAAACCACGGGCCCAGCCAGGAATTTTAAGTCTTGCGATCTGACATAAGCTGTCAGGCTGCTGTACCCCCGAACCGCCTACGCTTCGCTTCAGCTTACCCACACGTCATAGGTATTCTATAATCACGTGGCTCGGGCACCAACACACCCCTTGCCTGGAGAAACCCTATTGGGTCCGTAAATGGTCTGCCACGTGTCCTCCTATCCTTGTCGAGACGGTTGTCAAATCCTTATGCCAACAGTGTCTTGATTAGGGAATGCTGATGCTGCATTCAATGATAAAATCGATAGTGATATGGCTGTGATGCCCATCTAGCACCAGCAGTCTGGCCTTATCTGGCTGGGTAGGCCTAGTGCATGGGATGAAGACCTTCTCCAGCCATTCAAGGGCAGTTTTATCAGTCGTCCACCCGTTATCGGTCGCTGTGAAGTGCCAGCCTTGATATCTAGATAGGTTGGATGGGAACCACTGGGCCTGGACTGACTTACCCTTGTATATAACCAAGGGGGGCAAGGAGGTCCCAGTTGCCGACACACACTCTATCATTGATATCCATGCCCTAGAGCCAGGCTGCTTTTTCTGTATATATCGTGATGCCGTAGAGCCCAGAACTAGCCCATCAACTCCCTTACCCTCCATAATGCCAGTTCCATCCATATTCCAGCGGTTGGAAGGATGGATCCCTTGGATAGCAGGGATACTGGTTAACCGATCGAAGAATCCTTGGATAACCTCTGGGGAATGGGCTGCCCATCGATGGGCATCAATTGCTCTGTTCCTTTTGGTCCTAATAGATGGGTTTCGCCGTAGGAATCGCCCTATCCACTTCCTCCCTAGACGTTGTTGCCCATCAGCCCTATCGTCCATTATGCGCTCTGCCAGTCCCTTCACTTGTTGATGGGTAAGGGATCTGCCAAGGGAATCTTGAAGGCATATATGGGCAGCCAGATTATCCTCCTGTGAAGGGAATAAATGCTGCATATAACAGAAAGCAGCATTTCTGCTTTGCCTACCCTTCTTTAGTCGATAATAAAGAGTATAGTATGGGATACCCCATTGACGAGCAGCCTCACTAATAGAGCGCCCATCTCCCACTTCTAGAGGGGCCCGTTTGGACTCAAATTCGGTATATTGCTTCATAAAATGTTAAAGAAGATATTCTGAGAGTTTGAAGCGATTTGGATAAGTATGGGAAATGTTATGTTAGTTCGAAAAAGATGGTGGTGTTGATGAAGGAGGAGAAATGTGGCATTTTCGGCATATGCGGAAGCGGGGTATATGCGTAAGTGGGGTAGGGGAGTTACTTGATGTACGTAAATAAACTAGTGGACCGCTTGATAGGAGAAGGGAGGCTGCGTGATGTGCGCGAAAACTTTCCGATCGGTCAGCTTGTTGCACAAACTTTGTGCATGATATGTTGCTTTCGAGTTTCTGACTCTTGCCTGGTTTACACTTATATGGTGGGGGGATGGCCTCCTACCAGCATTTGTATGCAACCCATCGTCAAGTCGAGGGGTCTATAGGCAGTTCTACCACCTAAGAAAAGTTTGATTTGAAAGGAGCATATTGTTAACTTTCACAAACCAGGCGCAATTCCTTTAAGGAGAAAGTAGGTATTGTCGTATCCTCAACGACCTTAAGTCAAAGTTGACATCGACCAATCCGATTCCGCTTCCAGGGACGTACAACCGCCGGCGGTGTTGAGTGTTGCAGTACTTGGCACCAAAGTTGGAGCTAATACGCTAATACCAGACTTTACATCCATCGCTTCTTCTTATCCAAAAGGGCCCGCGGAGTGAAACTGGTATCTAAACTTTGAGGCACTAGGCCATTGACCATACGCCGCACTACACCTCCATGGTCCGTAATTCCGATAACGCCGGTGTACCACATTGTCCTATGAAATGTGATCTATAGATTTCGGACACACGGCTTGTACCTGTAGGCCAGTGGCATTCAGGTGGCGGTGATGCTGCTCGAGAGGAGCCAGTTGGAGATTCCGGTGCCGGTTGCAGAGAGGGCGATGATGAGACTGGCCAAGTACCCAATCGAAGCGAGAAGATTGTTTTGCTTGATGTTGGGATGGGAGAGTATGTTGCCCGTGACGACTTGCCTTTTGCTGCCGTTATTCGGTCAGCAGTAACAAAGGGTTTCCGTCATTTCTTTCGCAGCATGCCAATGAGCCTCGAAGACTACCACACCCTTTGCGAATCACTCAGGGCTTCGGATGTGGATGTTTTCCAAGGGCGTCAGGTCCGTGAACTGATGGCTGATTTGAGGAGTGGCAAAGAATACTGGGACACAGAAGGGTACTACAGTTTCTTCGGATCGAAAAACGTCACACGAGACTCTGCCTTCCGACTTCTTTACATCTTCTTGCAGAAAACAACAGAAGACAGTAACGCAGCATACAATGCGACCCTGTTTGTGGTCTCCCATTGCAGGATATTTGGGTATAAGACACGGAAGATGGACCGGTAGGCTTTCGAATCTACCTATACGCCTTCGGTCAAGCAGAAGAAGGAATTGGACAAGTGGTCAACGGAGGAGAACTTGCAGGAAGATGATGCAACTACGGAGGAGGAGGTATGTTACAGTGACTACTGGGACTCTGACTACTCGTGACTAAGAGAGGAATCGATATCATTATGCCTCAGAAATCACAGATACGATTTCTTTGCACTGAACAATACAAATATGTCCTCATCCCAATGTGCGTTCCTTTCCGGTAGAGTCCTGTCCAAATGTCCCATGCTTCGGACCTCCTACGCTGTACACAACGGATCATGGCTAGATTGTAGAGATTGTAGCAATTGATCAGTGTGGTTGGGCATCAGGAGGCCAACTCAAGAGGAACTGGGCTGGGTTTTAACCGCCTCAGGACCGCCGACACGAGGGACGAGGGGCTTGGACGCCCGGCGCCGGCACGAGAACCCTGTCCAAGCTTAGGTCCACAATCAAGACCTGGTCACATAAGCAGTCACGCAGACAACGGCAAACTGACTAGGAAGCCGAGACGGGAGGAAACTTTGCATCATACTGAACGAGCGCAAAGCAGGCGCTGAGGCAATCAGACTCAAAAAGCAGACCGAGATCTGTCACTCTTCCAATACATTTTCTTTCGCCATCCGCTTTCTATGGCCGTTAAAGCTAGCGACAATGCTGTCAACAGACTGGGCGATGGTCAGGAAGACCCCCTTTCGCGCCTCGTACTGTCTGGCTTCTTCGTCGAGAGATGGGTTTCTAACTGCCCTAGTCTCAGACTTAGGCGCGCGGCGGCGCCCGGAGAGGACCTTACTATCACGGTGCATACCTGCCATCCCTTCCCCATGCCAGACTCAGATATGCCTGCCATGACCGCGCCGACAACCCCGGGTCGTCACGTTCCTGCTAGAGAGTGCCGCATCCGAGTGGTAACAGTTGCCGAAGTGTCCGTCTGTGGGCCCCCGAAGCGTCCACCCCGGTCGGGACAAGTGATGTATTTTGCCAGCACGACTGACTTGGTATAATCCAAAAAGGCTCAAACCAAAAAGTTCAATTTGGGTGACGCCTAATCTATGGCTTAGATGGACATGATTGTTCAGCATAGACGACACAGTGTGTTATTTCGATGGAACATATACGGCAGGAGGACGATACGGCATATCAACTCTTCCTCACTCTGGCGTATGTTCATAATCAGAACATTCCCAAAAGTTTAATCGATGCAATAGTCAAGTCAGCCGTTGGCAATGACACACAGAGTACAAGCGGTACCAGCTCGTCTACGGAAAGTGGTGACGGATATGATAACGACAACGAAGCTGTCACCACTGCGTTGACTCGACTGAGAGAGTTTTCATCCTTATCCAAGCAAAAAGACCAGCCAGTTGGCCAGACGTACGAGATGCATTAACTCGTCCAGGATGCAGCCCGATATAGCATGAGCCAGAAAGAACGCCAACAGAATGCAGCGCGATTTTATAGGACAGCATTTATTCTTGTATCGGACCTTTTCCCACAGAGGTTGCGATAAACGTGGGAGGAAACGGAGTTGTGGCTTCCTCATGCCTTGCAGAGCAGTGAGTGGGCTGGAGTATGCAAAGCGGGCGTAGATGAAGAGGCTGCGAGCCTTTTGAGTCAGGTGTCAGACTACCTGTTCGACCGCGGACGGTGGAACGAGAAAGAGCCGGTAGATAAGAAGGCATTTTCCATACGACAAAGAATCCTAGGCGAGAAGCACCCCGACACGATCTATAGCATGGCTTCTCTCGCAACAACATACCACACCCAGGGGAGGTATAAGGAGGCAGAGAAGATCTCATTAGAAGTGCTAGAACTACGCCAAGACTAAAAATAAGGTTAATCTGCCATTGGTAACTGATCAAGGTGTCGCTACTTAGAATTATGTTTGCCAATTAGGACCAGGCTCGCGATGTTACTGTGTACATCACACTACAAATAAGTACATATTAGTTTGACGGTAAATTGAATAGCTAACTTGTCTCACGCATTGCCAAACATTAGGGGACGTCCCTAACTGTATCGACTGACCACCACGTGTGACCATTGCTTTCTTTCTAACTACAAAAATCCGTGATGTGGATACTTGCCTCTGTCCAAGCCACACTATGCTGTACTGCTGTACCCAAACGGGCTGCTGCCAACCCTAAAGAGGAGAGCTGTGACTTCGCTGTGGCTATTCACAAACCAAGATCTGTGCTTTCAATGGTTCTAGTGGGGTTCACCTGCAGTGAAGGCGGGGGTACCCAGGCTGCTCGAGTGCCAACCCTGTACCCCGCCACGCTCTAATCCAGGCCAATAGCAGATAGACAGCCCTGCGGAACAATCAATGTTTCTTGTTATCATAATTCAAGCTTTTAGTAAAGACACCAGCGCTGACGCTTCCCACCCCAGCTGAGGTCAGAACCCGCATCGAGGAGTCGGGCAATATCCGCGCTACAAGCTTCGATCGCCTACCACCCGTCATTTCCCATTCGCTGGGATTGCTTATCAAGTACGGCGGCAATGTCACAATTCTTGAGGCTCAGACTCAGATGGTGGTGCACCAGCGACTGCAAGGCAACGTCTCCATGCCCGAGATCTTTAGCTGGATCGAGGATAATGGGCAGAGGTTGGTTTACATGTACCTCGTAGAGGGCGCGACCTTGCAGAAGGATGGTGTGATACGAATGAAGACGAGAGGCGTGTGATTTGTGAAGATCTGAGAGAAATGGTAAAGACGTTGCGAGCTCTAGAGCAAGAAAGTCATAATCAATTTGTCGGTAAGTAGATTGTCTCAAGTTTACTAGGAAGCAGTACTAATATGGGTTCCCATCTTTCAGGTCACGCAGGCAAGCAACCGCTGAACGAGGTATGTCTTGCCGTAATTAACTCCTGAATCTCGACGAATCCATCAAATACGACCGCTATGTTCCTCGTTCCACAATCAACAAGAGAATAGAGGTCTTTCACTATATTTAAGGGTAGCGGGCTTGAGGCGTTAACGAGAACGATGGTGGGAAAAGGGAAGCGAAAACAAGAGAGGTGACGGAGAAATTAAACGGCAGGGAGCGGGGCGCCATTTCCTTCTTGATTCCTCAAGATGATTTCTGTTAGGTGCCTGCATCTACACTTACCCCTAACTCCTTCCCAGGCTGCGGCATACTCGGCGGCCGAGGCGAGGTCGCACACAATGGAGCAAGATGCATGCAAAGTGAGCACCGCCGTTCGTGCTTCTCCAGAAAAGCCAGCTCCAGGATCAACTGCGCTGGCGAGCGCTGAGACGTGCGTCGCATGCAGGCGTACTGTGCAGCGCCTTTTGTGCCCCTGTGGAGTTGCTGAGGACGGTTAGCGGCATCTAAATGATGCTGGGATAGGGTACCAGGGAGGCACTCTGCAACAGGCTACGACGCGAGTGTGTGTCTGCCTCGCAACACCATGAAATAATGTGTTCTCTACCGCGGCCTCTGCAATTTATAGCTGTCCCTCCCAGGTGTCTCTGATACAAGAATCATGAATCCTGTTTTGAGATTGAGTAGCACCACTAGGGGTGCTGTGCTTGACACACGAGTTGCAGGCCATGAGAAAAAGAGTCGATAAGTTACAGCTTAGTGAATTGTTGAAAGACGTTGGGATCACAGGCATTTGTGTACGTACATAGGATGGCAGATGAAAACAACTGTATGGTGTATATCCTGCAAGGTGTGAAAGTGAGGTTAGGAAAAGTTGTGAAGGTATCGCCAGCAAGAGCTCCTATTGTCACAAACTTAACTTCCAAGAGTTTATCTTAGCCAAGCTTTTGAATGACCTGTACACCGCCAGAAAGAGACAACAATTGGCTTGAACGATGACGTTTTGACTAAAACATTTTCGGTTCAATCTTAAACGTTGTCTAGTTAGGCAGCATCCTAATCCGATTCGTGCAGTGCCCATTTGTGAGCATTGTCCTGACATCTAACACCAACGCCAAAGCACTCTAAGCAGATCATGAATTCGCCTCCGTTACAGGATTCACACTGGTGATATGCCTTGCCATCTGGAATGCAAATGGTACAGACATCGCACCAGCTCAAATCTACATCAAATGGGGTTGAATAGTTGTCCGTCAATGCATCTGCACTGCCGCCTTGAGGCAATGCCCCTTCGAAATGTCGGAGCAGGAATTGCACATTTGGATCATTTCTGCTCTTTCTCGCCCAACATAACGCGGTTCGGCCAAATTCATCTCTGCAGTCGATACAGACATTCTCTGCCTCCAGAAAAAGTTCTACTAGGCCTCCATGTCCGTTTCTTGAGGCTGCAATCAGTGGTGTTGCGTTATAACGGTCCTTGGAATTTACCGGCGCCTTCTTGGACAGCAAAAACCTCACGATTTTATGATGTCCTCGCATCGCTGCATGGAAAAGAGCTGTGCGATCATCGTTATCCATACCATAGATGTCCGCTCCCTTATCGAGAAGCAGCTTGACCACCTCGAGATGGCCGTCGAATGATGCTGCATTGAGTGGCGTTTATCCGTTCTTGCTAGCAACCGTGATGTCTGCTCCCTTGTCGAGGAGCAGCTTGACCACCTCGATATGGCCGTTGCTTGAGGCTGCATAAAG
>MU846395.1:17265-30217 GCA_030867225.1 Colletotrichum caudatum
AGTGGCGTCCATCCGCCCTCATCAGCAACCGCGATGTCTGCTCCCTTGTCGAGAAGCAGCTTGACCACTTCGAGGTGGCCGTTCATTGATGCCCCATAAAACGGCGTTCTTCCTCCGTGACCACGGATATCGATATCCGCTCCCACTTCAAGAAGCATCTGCACTATTTCCCGATTCCCCTTTTCGCATGCAACTTCGACCGCTGCCCTTCCCGATTTCGATCCTTCATTCGGATCGTGCTTGCATTGTTCAATCAGATGCCTTACTACCCCTGTCAACCCCAGACGGGAAGCATAGTACAATGGGCTTGCCGGCATGACTGTCTCTGATACATCTGGCTGCAAATCTTCGCCATTAACATCAAACCACTGTCTCCAGGACTCCCAAGTTTTAGCACGTCCGTCAAAGAGGGCGTTCATTGCCTCCAACAACGCCTCGTCCTTTGTGTTGCTCACATCGGTATGTTGATACCAATACTCCGCAGCGTATTCCCGGAACGAAATCCCGATTCGGTCCCTTTCTTCTGGAAGTGAACCGTCCCAGACCCGTTTGAAAGTGATATAGTGGAGACATAGCTTGGCAAGGGTGATACCCTCGATGACTTCGTTAGAGGCGCGCAAGCTCTCGTTCGCGAGCAGGGTTGTTTGCCGAGACGGAATCTTGCAGAGCAGATACTGCTTAACCGAGAAATGGGCCAGGTGTATCTTTCTCGACCCAGCAGAAGAGCCTGGAGAAGTGCCCCGTACTTCTATCAGGGATCCACAGAGACCTAGGATTTCGCTCTCGATGTAGTAGTCATCAACAGAGTCTGGCAACTCGTCGACTGGCAGGTCATCCCAGTCGTCATTGATTAGCACAGCTTCAGCAATCTCGCAAACAGTCAGGGGCCGCAGAGCAAATGCGGCCCACCGCAGCAACGAGAACGCTCTTCTTCTTTCCACATCTCGCAACCTTTCGATTCTGTCCCAGTTGCGATCGTAAAGACTGTCAAGACCAGCTGGGGTCTCGTCAATGTCCTTCTCAAGCTGCTTTCGATTCTTCCATTTCTTCAGGAAGTCTTCCTGCATTTTCAGCCATTGAAACTGACCATGACAGCGGTCAGCCATTCTCTGTGAGATACTAAGCCTTGTCGGTTCGTCCTTGTTAGACAGCTTGTTGTCAACGATACTCCTCGAGTAGGCAATGTTGTCGGCACAAACGTCTTCCAGTGATATTTTATACTCGCTGAATCCCGAGTACCGCATGAGCCCCTGCCGGATCTCTGACTCGTTACGGCTGACCACCAAAATCCGAGCAGATGTGTTGTCAATCGCTTGCCTGAGGTCTTCCAGAAAGCGAGCCACAGAGTCGCTGCCGGTAAAGCTTTCCCCCACCCAAGTGCATTCGTCCAGGCCATCCAAGACGAAGGTACAGAACGGAACGGTTTGGACAACTTCACGGAAGAGCTGAATGATCGTTGCTCGCGTTGCCAGCTGTTCGTGCTGTGCCAAGCGCCTCTTCCGGACCACATCCAAAGCAGCCTGGTTTTGGAAGGTCATCGCCGCAAGCCACGACCGTATCGCCAAGAATGGATCGTCACGGCCCTCGGACTTAGATGATAAGAAAAAATGCGCAGTGGGTGTCTGGGCCGCGGAAGAAATGACTTCGACTAGTTTGGCACAAAGGATCGTTTTGCCATATCCCGCCGGGCCGTTGATCCACAGCAACTTCGAAGCACCAGGTGGAGTATCGGGTGAGAGCCAGTTGCGAAACTCGGCCCGCGCCAGTATCCACTCACACGTGCCGTCCAGCCGCTTCTGGATGGAGTCGTCGTACACATCGTTCGGGGGCGGGCTACCGAGCCAAGCGCGCAGGTCTCGTTTTGTTTCGGCTGCAATTGTTAGCCAGAAAACGGAGTGCGGGGTCTCGTCATTATTACCTCTCGTCTCCTCCTCTGCCTTGCGCATCAGATCTCGAATCTCGGTAAACCAAGGACCATCATTGAGGTAGGTATCTTGACGTTGTTAGATCAATACGGCGGGCAGTGATCGGGGGACTTGTCCAAACCGTGTAGATGCGCAGGGCCATAGTTGCGCGCTCCATGTCCCGAGGGTGTACCGTTGGTGTCGTCTGGAGGAACCACACTGTACAGATACTGCACGAGGACCGCAAATGTTTGAACGTGGCCTGTACGCTTTGTTTTCCCGCTGAGTGCCCAAGCGGCCTTCCGCAACTTCGAATCCGCAGGCAAGCCATGGCGAGGCTGGGGTTGCCGCGTAGAGAGGGGACCGTCTTTCAGAAATGTGCTGTCTGCTGGGGTGGGCCGATGGTACGAGGCGTCATCCTCGCCGCTGCAAAAGTCTCGGATGCTGGCCAACAGTTTGTGGACCACCGCCAAATTCTTCGCATCGTCGAGAGCGGGATGGTGCGGATCGGACAACTTCCCCTCCTTGATACCGACAGCGCGGCCCCACTGTTCGAAGCGGTGCTTGTCGGCGTCGAATACAGTGGCTAGGGCATGTGAATCGCGGTCAAAGTTTTTGTAGGAGTCGAACTTCTCGACGGCTTCTAGGCAAGCGCTGAAGAGGCCGCCTAGGCCCAGGATGCCGACGGCCAGTCCTACCGGTTCCATGGGTGCGCGCGTGCGATTGTCGTCGATTGCTGGAAGGCGGAGTCTGTGTCTCCCTTATAATGGCACATTTATGGCGCAGCCTGTCATTCTGCCTGGCGCTGACCGTGTGTGTACGACTGACTGTAGATCTCCCATTTCTGTTTTTGCCAGCGCATCCATTCGATGCGCCACTCCTCTCGGGCAGGTCAACAGCGAGGCATAGTGTCAGGCTGTGGAACAGAGGCCGTCAGCGCCATTGCGAGTGGTACCACAAGCTTGGCGGCACCGCTTCGCTACGTACTGATGATCACTTGGCAAGACGGCGATAAGGCGTTCGTACTGCTTGTGCGTTGTACCGTCCGTGCCGTTGGTGTTCAAACCCCTGTTCCACGCCACAATCTACATCGGCCAATAGGACATAGACTGCCTTATGGAACAATTGATGTTTCTTGTTCTCGCGAATATCCTATTTCACTTGTGCTCGGTGCAACAAGAATGAAGACGAGAGTCGTATGGTTTGTGAAGCACTGGAAGGAATGGTAAAGGGGTTGCGAGATTTAGGGCAAGGCAGTCATAATTGATTTGTTCATAAGTAGGTTGTCGCAAGTTTCCTACGCAAGTAGTCGAGTAGTGTAGGCAAGCAACTACTGAACGAGATATTTCTGGCATGCCGTCCTGGACTCCCCGCACCACGATGGATCCATCACATACGACCGCTATGTCGCTCATTTCACATAGTGCGATTGCTCAACAGAATCGCCAAGTGCATCACCAGTGATTTGCACTCTGGGCTCGACCAGCAACCATTGATCCCTTTTTGCCAGTGAAGAAGGGCGCATCGGCAGACACAGTACTATCTGCTTCCATCAACTATGAAGCTTCCTCTCTCAGCTGCGCTCATTGATTTCGGAACATCTGATTCCACCTGCGTCCGGAGCTCTTGGGATAATATCTTAAGTCGGTCACGAACCTCTCTGTCATCGCGTTAGGAAAGGGAGCATTGACAGGGTGTGTCCTTACCTTAGTAGCTTCTGTTGGTCCACTAGTTTACCCAGGTCAGAAATATAAGCGAAGTTGTTCTTTTCCCACAGTCCCTCTACATCCTCCTTTCCTGCGGCTTCTCTGACATCATCTGCCATGCACCAGTCCGCCACAGCGACGACCACGTCCAGTAAAAAAAGGAGGACAGTGATTGCTTTCATCGCGGAGCCACGTCCTTGATCTGCCGGCAAACCGCTCTTCGCTTCATCGAGGCGTTCGCGGACAAATTTGTCGAGGTCGGCTCTCGCAGTGTCTGAAGCCATGGTATGGTCTGTGTGATGGAATACAACCAACTGTTTGAAAAGTTAGACAGCGTGGAACAGAAAGGTGGACAGTGAACAGACCAGCGACAAGGGACCGGCAGTCCATTAATAAGAATCCAGCATTGGCACTCGTTGGTCGCGACAAGGATCAGCGACACGACTTGCAGGCGATGCGGCCAAGAGCAAACGCCAAGACGAGCAAACATTGTCCACTGGCGGCAAAAAGGGAAGCCCTCTTGGAGGCGGGACAGTCGACAGACCAGTCGTCCAATCGCACAAGACGCACCAGCGGAGTTCGATCTTGGCCGCGCGTGATTGGCACAAACAGCCCTGGCCGTTGCAAACGCCTTGTTCTCAATCGCAACGTACTACACAACCCGCTCAGAGGGTTGGAAGCTCGCCAGTCTTCCTAGCGCCTTGGCTGCACGGGCGACCGCTGCAGCCACTCGGTCACGGAAGTTGCGACGACCTCCCACAACTTCAAGTGTCCTCGAAATACATGGCTCCTAGTCTCGGTTGACCTGGCGTGAGACGCCAACACGACGCAACAGAGAGCAACGGACTGGTCTCTTGGCACTGCCCCACAAGCCCTGGCTAGCCCCGCCTCGCAAGGATGACTGTCAACATGCACATGCAAGAGTTCGATAACGACGTCCAAGGCAATCGTGGCTGCAAACCCCGCCACCTCAAACCGCCTTGCGAGGCGCCACGCTGTCTATAAACAGCGCTTCCGACCGCCTGACAAAAGAGAGACCGCTGAGGGGAACAAGATACGCGACCCTTTGTCAACTCCGCTTGTTCCAGCAGCACGCAACAATGGAGCCCGCTGGTTTCGCCATTGGCGTCGTCGGGCTCGCTGGTCTCTTCAGCTCCTGTCTACGTCCTGGGCGACGACTTGCTAGGGTCGCACCGGTCGCGGGCCCGCCACGGCCCGTCGTCCGAGCCGAGACGGCGCAAGCTAACATGGGCTCTCTGGGGCAAGGGAGAACGCACAGAGCAAGTCAGTGTGTTCGACAAGCTAATCCAGCAATTGCATAATATCGTGCCGCCACGAACTGCAGAGGGCACACGGCGGATACACGACTCGGACATTGGGCTGACAGACACGCACACGGATGTGTTAGGTAGGATCCCCAAGTACAATCGAGGCTGTTCTCTAACCGAGAGAAGGGACTTCCTCAAGCAACGGTTTGTCTGCCGAGCTGCGGCAGATCCTGGCACGAATCGAAGGAGAGATTCGAGGTAAGGCCGCGCTTGTATTTTCCAGACCGGGGCTAACGCTACTAAGCTGAGACATGACGAGAAATTCACTCGTGGCTTGGCCAACGCCTCCCGAACGACCGCTATCACGACTCACTTCAACGGAGACCGGTCGGCACCTGCGGCTGGATTTTATCCCGACCGGCGTTCACACAATGGCTCTCCCCAAACCCAGATCCGAACGCGAAGCTGCTGTGGATCAATGGGTCGCCAGGATTCGGAAAAACGATCCTCTGCGCCCGCACCGTAGAGCACCTGTCTTCTACACTCCAAACGCCTGTCGCATACTACTTCTTCTCCTCCGATCTCGAGACCCGGGACGACCCTTTCTTGATTATACGAGCATAGATCTCTCAGATCGTGTCTCATCACGATGATGCGTTCGAATACGTCCGTCAAAGATGGGAGGCGGACTCTGATCCCGTTGTGACGCGCGCCACTACCCTGACGATCTTCAAGCAGCTCTTCCAGACTGTTTCTGGCTGCATCTGCGTGGTTGATGGACTGGATGAATGCACGTCCTTGGACACAGGAAACACCTCGCTCACGGCGTTCTTCCGATTTGCTGCAGATGCCATGTCAGGAACAAACATAAGATTCCTTCTGGTAAGCCGTGACGAACAGAGGATCCGATGTGCCGTTACAGACAGCGCCCTCAACAGCTTCACTGAGCACAAGATTTCGCCTGGTGACGTGCGGACAGACACGACTGCTGTTTCAACGGAAATCATCGACAGGAAGCCACCCAACAAAGGCGACGATGTGCGATCAATCCTATCCGAAGCAATGGCCAATCGATGTGAAGGCCAGTTCCTCTGGCTTACTATGCAAGAACCCGCTCTAAGAAGAGGCATGAACACGAAACAACTGCAACAGGCCATCAACAACAGCCCGACCGGACTCAACCATCTCTATGACCACGCCTGGGCTAAAATTACGCAATACGGAGAGTCGGACAAAGCCCGTGCCTTTGCTCTTCTGCATTGGGCAGCATTCGCACTCCGGCCGCTTACTGTCTGCGAGATCAGCGGAGCTGCCCTCATCGACGATTCGGAAGATCTGCTGTTAGAGGATCTCCCGGACGCCCTCGACGCCGACTATATTGAAACCGAGATTGTTGGCCTTTGCAGCCCTCTCTTGATGATTCGGAACGAGTCGCCAGGCGTTGACATAGGCCAGCAGACAGTGTGCTTAGTGCACTTTACTGTCCGGGAATATCTTCTTCCCAACCTTTCCTTGCCAACATAGTTACGGCAAAACCAACGCCGGCACGTATCCTACGAGATACTACAGAACACATCTCTTGCAAAGGCATGTCTTAATTACATCAGCTCTGAAAAAATTTGGGATAGCAACCTCCTCGGTCCTTATCCCCCACTAGTATCTCCCTCCGCAACTACGGAGCCACATCCTGGCACCAACATATAGATTTAGGTTTACGTAGTGACATCTCATTATCAAATCTTGTCAGGGATTTCTTCAATGTAAGCAATCCATCATGGATTGCATGGAAGAAAATGATAGAGTTGAAACATGCAAAACATGACAACAGAGTGGTTGAGGTCAATCGCTGGGCCATTGTATTACGCTGTAAGGTTTCAACTGATAAACATTGTCAGTTTCCCCATCAAAGAAAAGGGATACAACGTGAACGAAGTCAGCAATTTGGGAAGATCAGCTATCAATTCTGCTTGTTCTAACGGCGCTTTGAATTTTGTAGCTATACTTCTCGAAAACGGGGCCGATGCTAATATTAGGAACAAAGATGGATTGGCGCCAATACTTTTGGCATCGCGGAATGGCCACACCGAGGTGGTCAAGCTGCTTCTCGTAAACGAGGCCGATGCCACTATTGCTGACGAAGATGGGGGAACGCCAATACATACGGCATTACATGGTGGCCATACCGAGGTGGTCAAGCTTCTTCTCAAGAACGGGGTCGATGTCAATATCGGCAACAAAAATGGGTTGGCGCCAATACTTTTGGCATCATAGAATGGCCACATCGAAGTGGTTAAGCTACTTTTGGAGAAAGGGGCCGATGTCACTGTCACTGACACAACTGGATGGATGCCAATGGCCAATCGCTGCTGTCTTCAGCGGCTAGCAACGGCCATGTAGCCATTTTCAAAATGCTTTTAGGCATAGACGCCAGTATCCACTCGTACGTCCCGATCAACCGCTTCTAAATGAAGTCGCCATAGATCGTTTGGAGCGGGCAACCGAGCCATCCCCGCAAGCTTCGGTCTTTTTCCGGCTGCAGTCGTTAACTAAAGGGTACGGAAGTAGGACATCATCACTTTCCTTCTCTTCTATGTAATTCATTCCTTGCTTCACATAGTTTACAAAACAGGGCCTAGGTAACAAGAGAAAGGTGAAAACAGCAAAGCATAATTTGGCTATATCGGACTGAGATAACTCCTGTAATGGCTAACCGTTATCAATCAGCAAAGCGCTGGTCACTTTCCTTGTCCCTTCTATAGGCGTCAAACTGGGCTTTCTTCCGTTGCAAGAACGCCTCTTTCCCCTTCAGAATCGCACTGTCTAAAAGGGCCTCGCCCAACCCATCTTGATGTAACACCTCCCAGTAAATTTCGCTGATATCGAAGCTACTACGCGATGCAAGGTTGAACCAAAAGCGCCCGCTGTCCCAGGAGTCTCGCATGCGAGCCGAAAGACTTGTCTCATCTGTGGCCAGCCGTGATTTGGCCTCGGCCCTCTCCATAGCCCGAATGAACTGCTCTTTCCGCGGCTGAAAAAGAGTCAAGAACTCTTGAAGTTTGCCGTCACCAATCCATACGGCCGGTT
The DNA here is from genome assembly GCA_030867225.1 of Colletotrichum caudatum. Classification (NCBI taxonomy): domain Eukaryota; kingdom Fungi; phylum Ascomycota; class Sordariomycetes; order Glomerellales; family Glomerellaceae; genus Colletotrichum; species Colletotrichum caudatum. The sequence goes on from MU846395.1 coordinate 25,228, forward strand.
GTTCGAGCAACAGCCACCACGGCACATCATCAGCAAACTGTGCTGGCATGGCGTTGGTAAACTCAAAGTCGAGTACTGCGCTTATCTTAAGCGTTTCCGGATCGACAAGCATGTTCGTAGGCCTCAAGTCGTCACAAAAAAGCCTAAATGGCCCATTTTCGTTGACAGTACCATGTGTAGGGATTATATGTGCGAAACAATGTCGTGCTACGAACTCGTTCCAAGCAAGCTCTTCGTCATCAGCAGCGATGTTGCGCTGGGCCTCGAGGTGTACTTGAAAAGATTTGCCACGTGCAGCAAAGAAATGGCTAGCACAATCGAATGGCGCCGCTGAGTCGAGGCTGTCGGTTGGGTAGCCACCAAGAGTAACAACCTCGTTCATGTCGTACGTCAAGGGTCGTCTAGTAACCTCCCACTGACCAGACGTCGCGTCCTGGGATATGGCGCCAATGCGTGGGAAACGGTGATGCGACAGTTCCAGCATAAAGCCTGCTATCTGCTCATAGACGAAGTCGAGCTTTGCGTTGTCGATATCTGGGTCTAGAACTACTGCGTCTTCCTTGTTCTCAGTTGGTTGTTGTAGGAGGCCACTCAACTCCTGCCCTTCTACAAAATCCATAATAATAAATGGACCCAATTGCTGCGGACTGTCCTCAGTGAGGCCCCAATCGCGCACAAGAGGAACCGGAATGCTGGTTAGGTCGTGAAGATATTTCATAACCATCACTTCGTTCTCAACTTTTTCGTCTCGCCATGGCTCGTGTATTCTTCCAGGAATGGGGAAACGAATGATGACCTGCTCGTCGCTGTCGGCACGTTGTACTTTGAAGCTTATATTGAAAGAGCCTTTCAAGAAACCATTATGGGAACCCGTCCCATTCCAATCAAGTCGTTTGTGGACGAAAGCAACAATGTCTTCTTTGGCGTCAATGAGACTGCAAGCAAAGGCGTATTGAGCATCGCGAATGTTTTTCTGTGCGATAAAATCAAAGGGTGCCATACTGAGAGTATAGGATAGAAAGCTGAACTGTGCTGAATGATTTCTTGTATTATTGAGGATGAAGGATGGCGGTAGGATAAATGTTGAAAAACGCGAATTATTTATCTAAGCTAGTGAGGGTAGGGATGGGGATTGGGCCCCACACCGCCTCTTAAGTGGGGAGGTTGGCGTACCGCCAGGTCGTCGATGTAACAGCCACCATTTGCTTACTATCCTTACAACAGATTAATCGCCACCATCAATCAATAGGGCCTATTTTATACCAACGTAGAATCTGTAGACCTGTATTTATATATGAGGGATTAAATAGTCAAGTTTAGCAATGGGATAGTGACAAAGCATCGGGATCGCTGGCCTGGGAGGAGAGGGAATCCACACCTACCTCCAACAACCTCCGACCATAATGGAATGTACACAAATCGATAGGTCAAGTGGTTTTTAGACTTAATCTATCAATATAGTTCGAAAAAGATTCAATATTCGCTGAGTAAGTGATTTATATAGAGATAACAAGAATGGAAGTAATTGTAGGGTAAGGACTGTGTATTGCTGCAGTAGCTAGCTATGTGCGTTCTGATGTATTTTCTGTAATGACAGCGACAGCCCCCTTGTCCGGGTTTCTGGCTCTTAGCCAGCCAATCCCCTCATAACAGGCCTTTTCCCAGGCAACAGATCTCCTTGACAGGACAGTCCTGGTCTCATGTTTTGATCGTGACTCCTCCCCTATTGCTGCGAAATAAACGCATCATATCCCTGTACTAAGCGCTTCTGTCTTCGTTAGTGTGGTGAATCAGATATTTAATACCACTTACTTTATATAAAAAAACTGCGCCTAGATTCCTTTGTTTCGACGTCGTTGAGAATCTGTTCCGGCATCTTGAGTCATCTTTTCCGCCTCTTCGGCCTTTTGACGTTTTTTTGAAGCCTCCTCTCGCCTCCGCTGAGAGTCAGATCCGCGGTCGATTAGGAGGTCCGCATCCTTAGGATCGAGAATCTTGCCCCCTTTTTTGTTGTCTGACATGGTGAACGCGCTGATGATTCGGTAAGGTGATAGTTGGATGAAAGAACTTTCGGGGAGAGGATTTGACGGTGTTTTTGTATGCTTCTCGGTAATCGCTCGTCTGAGAACACGAACAGAGTAGGCGGTTCCCAAAAATCACAACCGATCCATTGCCATGCATGTTGTACCCCAAAGCGCCGATAACAAGCATGTTATTGTCAGTGAAGGGTTGACAAGTGGGTGCAAAGCTCCAAATCCAGGCAATCATACACTACAGCTAGTCCTGCAGTGTTGGCAACGCTCTTGAAGAACCAACCCGCGATCGTCACGCATTAGACAAGGGCCTGTCGAGGCAGGCTAAAATGCGTCTTCAGCTCAGCCTCGCTTGCAGGCGTACCAAGCACCTCATTGAGAGTCGAAGATAGCCAAGCAGAGTGTTGGTCTTGGACGCGGTGGGGTGCAACTGTTCATTTCCTGCCGCTTATGGCCCTTCCAACAGCCGATGCGCATCCAACAGGTGCTTTCCAACAGCGCGCCCCACCCCAAACCGATCAAGGATCAAGGGTCGCAATATCTCTGGCAAGCATCTCGAAGATTTTATCACACGAAGAGCGCTTAAGTAGCCTGCGGATCATCCGATTGGCTCCTGACGGCTAAGGCGGGGTACGCCTTGTCCTGTATGTTAGTCATATTGCGTTTAGCCCTTTGATAAACCCGCTGGACCTTTTTTCCTGCGTTGACGGACTTCATCTCCGGTCGAAATTTTCCGACCGTGAGGGGAAATGGTACAATGGAGGTAGGCCAGTAGCCTCGAGCCAGCAATGGGGCGGGGGCACAAGGGGGTGGTGTTCTGCCGGTCGAAGGCGAAATGAGAGCAGGCGTCTGTTGTACTAGGGTGATCATGGACAAGGGGTCAGAGGCACTGGAGGCATGATCGAGCGGGCAGTCGGGAAGCTGTTGGATCGTCGTAACAACTGGGGCTGGACGGTCGAGTCGGTCGTCTTCATCGATGGGGAGGGCCCCACGACCCGTTCGCTAGTGACGTAAGGCAGATGGACTAACAGGCGGTGGAAGGCTTCATGCGGGCGGGAGGGTGCGGGCGGGCGATACTGGGGCCCTTCATGAGTGCGGTTATTCGGACTGTAATCATTATACGGACGGACGGTGACCCGGCACGACCACCACCGCCGCCACCGCCACAACCACATCCAGATTGCCCCCACCATTTGCTTTGGTGGGCGCAAGATGGCTTCGACTATCGGCTCAAGCATGGCGATCCGAATAGTCCCCAATAGGCACCAACAGTCTAGCCGGTCAGCGAATGGCAGGGCATTTTTTTCTGAGAAAGAGCCTACCAAGGTGAAGAAAGACTACTTTTCCACAAGGAGAGCGCTCGTGCAGCTTTGCGGATTATCCGATTGGATACCAATGGCTGATGCCAAGTTCTATATGTTAATCACACTGCATTTGATGTCGTAACGGACTCTTGGTTGTGACATAAGTGCATGAACCAGGGGAGGATGCAGCGGGCCTAATTAGTCCAGAGGTGGTCAACTCACTCATGGATTTTAACGGTCTCCGGTCCTCCGTGTTAACGGTTTGTCAAATTCTAGGTTATGTGGCTAGCATTGTGAAGGGGGGTCTGTGCATGGACATGAAATGTGATATCTTTTGCCAAGTCCGTGTTCCACTTTGGCGCGCAACGATATGGTCGTCTCTTGTCGCCATGGCGCCTGACATCCATATCGATGTAACTGCTAGTTGAGGTTTTACAGCACCAACAAGCCAATCAAACACCCAACAGGCTAGGTGCAAATAACCGTTTACATGCCATGCACTAAGAGGGACAACCAAAGTGTCGGCCTGGGACGCCGATGGGGAAGGAGGAGGCGCTACTGTTCTTTTCCTGTGCCGCTCGTGGCCCTTCCAACAGCCAGGTTTGATACAACAGGTGCTTTTCCAATAGCGCCATGCCAAGCAGATCAGCGGCCGCAATAAACGACCCTTCGACTCCGTCTTCTGTCCCGTTGGAAGAAATATGCACTCATTCGTCGCGGAACTCTGGTTGGTCAACGAACGACAGGGCGCCTTTTCTGGTAAGGAGCCTCTCACAGTGAAGCATGGCCGATTCTTATCTTTCATCACACGGAGAGTGCTCGAGCAGCCTTGCGGATCATCTGATTGGATACCGATGGCTGAAGCGGGCTACGTCAGTCCTGTATGTTCGTCGCATTGTATTTGATCCTTTGATAGATCTGCCGGCCAAGGGGCCCAGCTACACCCCTATCCTAACAGAATCACCACACTCACTACACACACACACACACAGAGTTTATTACGCCCTGGCTAAGCCATAAAGGGCTCTTGTATCTATCTAACATGCCCCCTCATTTACCGTCTACCCTGGTCTCAAATAAGCCCATATGCAAAGTCCATTTCTGTCTGTGTCAACCTTGATTACTCCTTCCAATGTTTGCGGTTTCTCGTGGGGTTGGTAGCAGGTAATCTCGGAGCCAATTCCTCCAAGTGTTCAGGTCCCTATCTTCGGCGGCTGAAGCAAACCCTGCTGTCGGTGGCACGAGGGTGCGTATGGGGATAGTCGGTGGTTAGTGTTAATGATAATGATATGATGTTGTGATGTTTCTGTCCTATGTTTGGTCGATCTGCATGTCGAGTCGTCCTGTTGCTATGGCGAACTTCACTGTTTCTCTTATGACGTCCATACATGGTGACCAGTCGTCAGGGTCAGATGCGGTTTTCCCACCCAGATAGAATGATAAATTGCCTCTGCGCGTATCCGTTCGTTGGAGCATTGGTGCGCGTTGTTCTGTCCACTGAGTGCAACGGAAGAGAAAATGCTCAACCGTCTCTGCTGCTTGTCCGCATGCACATTGATCCGAGGCGACCGCCCCGATCTGGTGCAAATACCAGTTAAGCCTTGCCATCCCTGTTCGCAGCTGGGCCAGTATGCTGGCCTCCCTCCATGATAA